>JAODAL010050247.1:0-27548 GCA_025379985.1 Phyllomedusa bahiana
TTAAAAATTTAAAATACAATCACAATGTGCAATACATAGAATCTTGAGAATACCTAAAAAATTATTATTATATTTTTATAAAATATTATATATATTTTAAATATATATTATATATATATATATATTCAAAGCAATTCTTTAAATTATACCTCAAAGCTAATATGTGTAAACATTTGTTTGGTTCTACTCATTTGGGTGTACTTTATACAAATGTTAGTGGGTTTAAAACCTGTGGCTAAAGGTCAATATGAATTTTTTTCCACATCCAGTACTTCTTTCACGTGTAACATTTGGTACCATACATTGTCCTTTGTGTTCCCTTTTACTCCAGGAACTGATAAAAAATTTTTAAAAACAAATTTAATAAACTAATAGAGTTTGCATATTAAATATAACACTGGGATTAGTCTGTCATTCTTATGTACAAAATATATTGAGAAGGCATAAAAACATACCCCCAAAGTGTCCACTTATGAAGGGTTAGTCCCTTGTTTGAACCCAAACCCTTCTGTCCCTTTTTAACCCTTAAAGGGGTTGGTTCACTAAAAATTTTTGTTTTTAACATGTAGGGAACATAAATGAAGTTTTTTCCAAATAATTGTTTTGGGTTATTTTTTTTGTTAAGGAGCTCAAGTGATTTTATCCCTTTTGTGTTTCTTTTGGTTTTCCCCCAAGGACAGCCCTGGTATTTTCTACCCTGCTGTTTTTTCATTGTAGCAGGGAGTGATGTATCCACGGGTTTGGGGGCCAGCAGTGTGAGAGTAGCGTTTATCTGTCTTTCAACAAAAGACAGTAATTCTACTGTTTATATTGTCAGCAGCTTCCCCTGTCCGGGGTGGGAAGGTAATTTTCTAATCTGACTTAATAATCAGGAAAATCTGAAAACCCCGCGTATTGCTAATTACAGACGCTTGACCAGGAAGTGACAGAGCAAAGCAGCATTATTTATTATGCACCTATGAAAAATTTGAGATGAGACAACCCCTTTAAATGTCCCTGTTTATGACTTGCTGAATAAACTTGCATTAAAAACTTACTACATTGCCATTACAAAAGCATGACATATTAGGCTACAATTTATATATTGTTTAATCACTTGTTACAATTTGGATCACAAAAATTTGATTTTTAAAAAAATAACTTTGTGAAATTTGAAAATAAAAAGCCATTGAAGGTTTGTTATACATAAAAAGAAAAAAAATTCAAACAATTCCCAAAAAATTTGGGAAAGGGTGCAGAGGGTTGAGCTGCAATGTTTAAAATAAATGCTAAAATACTTGAAGTACTATATGGTAATCAGATGTAAGTAATGTTATTATCTGATGATGCTTTCCTTCAAAAAATTTTGGGTGATCAAATTTACAATGTAAAATATGTGAATGGGAAGTACTGGATCTTTTTAAATTTACACCAAAAAAAAGTAAAAAGATGCCCCTCTACATCGGGAAAAGGTACTAGATTCGGAAGAGAGACATTAACCCGGGATTTTTTTTTTGTTTGTATTTTTGGGTTTTTGAAGACATTTTTCCTTAGTGGTTTACATCATGAGAGTTTTTGCCTTTCTCTGGTTCTACACGGTAAGTTAGATTTGAAAAACCTGTATAACTGTTGAACCTTTTTAACTAGTTTTTTCCTTGCAGGTTATTCCCAAATATTTTGGCCGTAAGATTTAAAAAAGCGGTTTAGTCCATAGGGGTTAAAAGGGATTTTTCACCAGAAAGGGTTTTTTGTCAAAATCATTTCAAGGAAAAAATTTTTTTTTTAGAATTTTGGCAGTATTTTTTTTTTTGGCACCCCTCTGTAATAATACTTTTATGTTTTGTAATAAAGAGATAAACTCTCAATGACCGGGGGGAATAATTCACTTTACTACGGCACGAAGTTTTTTTTTATCTACATGAAGGTCATTACGAATAGTAGGTATTGACATAATGACATCTATTGTCTGAGGACAGCCCTGATACAGTTAAATAGACTGAGGGGGCAAGACGAGAGCAAAACATGAAAGGATAAGGGTTAAAATTTTTCTGTACTGGGGAAAGGTTTTCCCGCTTTTGTATGATAAGATACTGTATATTTCTATTTTTCTTTCGGTATCATTAAATTTATATTCGATTGCGAATAAAATTTATTATTGCATAGTCCATGTGCTGTTTTTAATCATTACAGAAACACTTGGCATGCTGAAGCATGGACACTGCAGCTTGCAAATAAGACTTTCCATACATGCAATAAGGAGATTGATGTTTTGTTTATTAGCAAACCCCGTGTTGTATTTTCACTGAAGAAATCCATTAAAGTTTGTAATAAATGGCATGCCTATAAGTATATTGTGAAATTGATAATGAAAATGGTATCATAAATGGATAAATAGAAGCCTTTGAGTTCTATAAAGGAAACATGGGTATGTGGAGTTAAAGGGACCCCCGCCTATGCTTTGATTATCTTTTAATTGTGAAAAGGGTTTTTTAAAATTAAGAGGGTTTCCCGGTTTTTCGGTCCGTGATAAAAACCTTCCTTTTGGGCTCTTGTGGCCGAAAGTGGCCTCAAAAAAAACTCCTGCCCTGTATCAGGTCACAGAGTGGAAATAAGAGAGGGGCAAACTGGGGAAAAAATTAAAAAAATAGCAGGAAACCCTTCCCCATATTGCTTGTTTGTTTGGAAAAAAATTTATGGGAGAGTTCCCTTTTTTAAAGCACAAGTGATTTTTCATCATGTGTAAGGATGACTGATAATTTGTGCAATTTTTTATATTTACAAATTTAATTTTAAAAAAATATCAACATTGACGAAACGGTTTTGAGTAGAATTTAGTTTTATATAGAAAGTCTCATACCCGTGGTTTTATTTAACATACTTTCAAAGGGTTTTTTTTGCACAAAAAAAAAATATTCCGGGCCTTTTTATTAAAAGCTTTTTTTGTGGGAGTTGTGTCTGTTGGGACATCATTTTTTTGGGGGCATAGTTTAGAAATTTCCCTGTTAAAAAAGGGTTTAGGGTTTCCCTCTTGGGGGTTTCCCCTCCGTCTTGAAAAGAAATTTAAAATGGGTTTTCTTTTCCAAAAACGGGGCCCCGAGCTGCGCTATTGAAAAAACGCAGCGGCGATTCTCATGTGAACGCCGCTGTGTGGTTTGGCATAGAAAAACAGTGATAATCTTAAATGCTAATTGTTTGATCCTCTTGGGGGCGGGCAGACGGACCCCAAAACGGATCCCTAAAGGGGTTTGTAAAAAGGAGTGAAAATCCGTGTGGAAAAAAGCCCCTTTCAGGGAAAAACAAAAATTTTTAATGTTTTTCTATGTAGTAAATCTGTAAAAAAAGGAAAGAAAAAGTTTTTTTTTAATTTGTTTCCAGAAATAATGTTACTTTTTTTTTCTTAAACCCATTTTCCCTTTTTCTAAAATTTTAAACCCAAAACAGCCATTAAAAGGTCTTCATAACACAGACAAAAAAGGGGAAGGAAATAATTATTTGATCCCCTTTCTGATTTTGTAGTTTGCCCATTTAAAAAAGACATGTACAGTCTATAAATTTTTAAAGGGGGGTTTAAATTTTTTTTTTTCCAAATTTAAACAAAATTTTTTTTGGTAAGTACAGGGAAATTTTCAGGCAATCCAAATGTAACGGTCAGATGAAAATCGCTTTTGCAATAAAACAAATCATAAGTTTCGCTTCCCATGGGATACATACATTAAAAAAAGGGCCTGATTCTGAAGGATAGGCAAATTTTTGGTAACTCCCTTTTGGCTTTATCGGGATCCCCCACCCGGGGCCCCGGGCGTACAACCCTCCCAAAGGGTTTTTTTGGGAAGGGGCCCCTACAAGGGTGGCAAAAATTTTATGGTCAGGCACCCAAGGGAAAACCAAACGAGGAAAACCCCCCCCTTTAAAAAACCCTATAAAAAGCACACAAAACAAAAAAGAACAAGAAGAAAGGGAAAAATTCGAAAGATCCTGAAAGGGAAAAAAAAAAAAAAAAAAAAAATCAGCAAATAATCCCAAAGGGTCCTTGGGGGAAACCTTCCCCCCCTGTAGACAGACCAAGGCCTGGCCAATCACTTCTACTTCCCCAAATCCATTCTAGCCCCAGCAAGTCTTCCTCCGAGGGAGGGGTTTCAGCCCAGAGAGGCGAGGGATCGGTTGATCCCTAAAGGGGATCAATCCTCCCCAAAAATGTAATTTTTTTATAAAGACATAGGGTGAGTCCCTTCTGAATTCCCCTAGGGCGCCAGTTTTTCCCTGCACCCCCCGAAAAACCAACCCCGCAAAGGGGGGTGGGTGTGGACCGCCTATCTGGGGGTGACCAATTTTTGGGCCCCCGTAGCCCTGAACGAAATCGATGTGATTTAAGGAGGGTTGTAGGGAGCGGAATATCAAAAAAGGGGGCCGAAGACGGGGGGAATTTTTTAAACCCCGGGTAAAATGTCCTTTGATATTTTTCAAAAAAAATTTCCCAAAAAGGCTGCGGACAGAACAGCCCCACCAGATATGGAATTTTGTTTTCCCCTTTCCCCCCGCCCCCCCAGGCCCGGGAAAACACTCGGACGGAGGGTTATATAGTGTTCAAAACGCAGGAACCCGGGGACCCCTTTTAAAATTTTATAATTCTTTTGTGGGCCCCGGTGAAACTGAGGATTTTATGGATAGTTGAAATTTTTGGACCATTTTTCATCAGAAAAGGTATTGAAGATCCCTTTCCAGTTTTTCTGAAAAGGGGCCCTTCATTATTTGGGAGTTGATTAGCCCGTCCCGAAAGGCCCCCCTTCTCCGATTCTAAAGGGCCCCCAAATCGAGGGAACAGGGGGCCCTATGAACTGAATGCCTGTTTCCCTTAGTATAGTGAGTTAAATATGAGAATCTGGCGAAGCGGGTTAAAAACACGTTATCTACCAGTTCCTCATAAGTTCTCATAACGCACTCGGGGCTAAAACACTTATCCATGGACTGAGGGAAACGGCCGATATCCCCCAGTAATGGGTCAGAGGCCTAAGGAGTGGACTTGGGGACAGCTGGGTTCCCGAGTGCCGGGGTGCACGGGCTCCCGGAGTCGAGGATTGTCATCTTAGAGCATATGATCTGCCAAACAAAAGTGTCGTTTTTTTTTTTACAGATTATTAGGGGTTTGTTCGGCAAGGCTTGCTGGTAAGATAGAGCCGTGTGGCAACCACGGCAAGCTGCTATAGGCGCTTTATAGAGCCTGTTTTCAAAGTTGAGACCAACAGCTTGGGATTCCCATTAAAAGCATCCAGAATGCGATTCGCTACTTGCAGCCAAGTAAATAGGCCGAAAGTCCGGATGGGTACAAACACACCCTCACCTTCGGGCGGGACAGACGTCCTCTATGATTTCGGGGGCCGTCCCCGCTGTCCAACAAACCGTGTCACAAGGTTTATTAAGCAGGACAAAGAGACCATTGGGATGTCCTGACGTATCGCCTGGAAGGGTAATAAAAGTTCGGGAGATACATTTTATTATTTATGCGTTCCCAGCCAGGAGATAAGTCTCTTCAGTCCCACCTCTCTAAGGTCGTGGGGAATCTAGCAAGAAACGTGCAAAATTTAAGTGTCATATTATCACGATCTAAGGAGATGAAATATGGACCCTAAATACTTAAAGGAACGAAATCCTCCAGGACAGGGGGAAGGAGGACTTCAGGGAACGAAGTAAAGGTTTGGGGGATATTCAGGCTAAGGCGGAGCTCTTTTGACATAATTGATCTATTGATTACTATGTAAGCTATATTCTTTCAACTCCCTAAGGTTTTTCCTATTTTTAAAACAAAAATTTTTTTTTTTTTTAAAAAAAACAAAAAAAAAAATTTTTTTTTAACAACTTGTTAACACAAAATTCGCCGGTAGAGAAGATGGCCGTGTTAGTAATATACAAAGTAAAGGTCATCCGCGAAAGCGGAGCACTTAAAATGATATCTTCCACGTGGATGCTCCCTTAACTTCAGAGTCAGCTCGCAAGAGCCTGCAGCAGATGCTCCATGGCCAAGATGTAAGATAGGGTGAAAGGGGGACATCCCTGTCCTGGTTGCCATTGAATAGTCAAGGAGACGATGAGAGTCCCATTATAATTCGTAGTTGGGCCTGTGAGAGTTATAGAGGAAGCATAATCTGATCCCCCTGGAATCCAACCCAAAACCCAATGACTCCAAAACACCATTCAGGAAGGGCCAGGTCTACCAGATCAAAGGCCTTCTCCGCATCAAGAGACAGGAGAAGACATGGGATGTCTGAAGATAGGGCTAGTGGGATTAGAGAGAAAAGTCTTAAGAGTATTATCTCTCGCCTCCCAGAGGGAACAAATCCCGCTGATCTGGATGGATGGCGAGGCGAGCAGAGGCTGATCCAGTTGGGCTATTAGTTTGGCAAATATCTTGGCATTCTGAATTAATCAATGAAAAAAAAATTACCTTCTTTTAATTAGGTCGTATAATTTGTCATTGTGACGGATCCCTTACCTCCTTAGGTATAACAACAAATATGGGCTCGTAAAAAAGCCTGTCAAAGGGGGCATCAGGAGGAACACCAGCATTAAAGCTCTAAGGAGGGGCTGCTCCAGTTCAGCCCCTTAAAGGTTTTGTAAAACCAGAGCTGTAAAAGCCATCCTGGTTCCCGGACTCTTCCCAGATGGAGTGAAAACGTATAGCCGCCAGCTCATCCTCCGAGAAAGGTTCTCACAGAAAGGCGAGAGAGTCCCAGGACAGTCGAGGGAGGCAGTTTTTGCAGACTAGGATTGGAGCAAGGAGGGCTGGGCAGTAGGGGCAGGGAGGTTATATAGATATGATAGTATTGATGAAGACTTTAAGAATGTCTCCGTGGATGAGTCGTTTGCTGCCAAGTTTTAATTGATGGGACAAATAGGGCGGCCCCTCTTGTCTCTCAATGCCCTAGCAACGCCCTCCTTGGTTGTTGCTCTCGCATAAAGGGAGCTGGAACATAAATGCTGTATCTTTTTTGTCTATGCTCCATAAAAGGAGAATCTCATGCCGCGTTTGAGTAAGGCCCGTGGGGAAAGTCACTTCCAACCCCGCATTTTATGACGAGGCTTCTAAAGACGGTCAGCCTTGCCAGCAAGGATGAAGTTTTGCCGCAGCTCCCTTCTTTAGGCGCGCTACGTGTTATAATAAGGCACCCTCTAAGAGTACATTCAGGCTTCCCATTGGATCTGAGGCGCGGTCGAGTCCTGGCTCAAGTACTTTGACAAAGCACTCCACTGAATGCTGTTAGCTCTGTCAAGCAGAGTGGAGTCGGAAAGAAGTGATCATTCAGCCTCCAATTAAAGGCCTGTCTGGAAAACTTGGAAGGGCTAGGTCGCAAAGACTCGGCGCATTGATCCGAAGATGGATAGCGCTTTCAAATTGAGGCCGAGACTACATATGGAGGAGGGAATGTTGGGGGAAGATGTAATACAATGCGAGAGTACGAATTATGCGGAAAGGAGTAGAAAGTGAAGTCTCTATCGGTGCGGATGGAGCAAACTCAGGACATCTACAAGCTGTCATACTGTGGAGCAATTTTTTAACTTTGTGAGACGTGGAATGCCATGAGGACCGCGCAGCGGATGAGTCCACAGTAGGGTTCAGGGCAGGTTAAAAATCTCCCCCCAATACTAGCTGTCCTGAGCAAGTGAAGCACATTCATCCAAAGCGACGGTGCCAAGAAGGACAATTGTCCTGTATTGGGGGCATAGATATTTGCTAGCGTATAGACCCAGGCCTATTGTAATTTGACTTTCACCAAACAAAACCATAGCATCATCATCGACTATTTTTTTGTATCAATGATCGTGACCGGATGGTTTTGTGAAGAAGATCGCCACTCCCTTGACCTTTGTGGAGGGATGCTATTGTGGCACCCAGAAGGGAAGTTATCGGTATTTATAGGACTGTATTATGGAAGAGAGAGATGAGTCTCCTGAAGAAAGGACATATTCGGATTTCTGTTTATGGAGATGGAGAGAATCTGGGATCTTTTTTCGGGGGAATTGATCACTTAACATTTTAAGGCTGATAACGTATATTGGCCATAAGGTCGTTTAGAAGGCCAGAAAACAACAGCACCCCCGAAAATACCAGAAGAGGAAAGCACCACACCAACAGAGCGAGGAATCCAACACAAAAGCAGAACAAAAACATCTGAACTCATATGAACCATAGGACCCACAAAAGGAAGGCCAAATACCCTACAAAAGCAGATACCTAATTCAGTAGCCATTCGGAACAAGCCAAAGGGCCTGAACTAAATCGGGGGAACATCCGCATGTAGGACAGTGAGAGGTGGCGCTCGCCAATAAAGTATGGTCTCCTAAAGAAAAAAAAGGGGACAGGGAGATAGGTTGGTTGTGCCACTGATATCCGCGGCCTGCCGGACTCCGGAGACCCCCTGCTAATGTGGGTGCGCAAGGAGGAGGACCCTGGCCATGGACATCTACATCCCTTGCCATAAGAAGGCGTGAGAGGTAGGAGGCAAAAACGGTGATGGAGTGGGGTTTGAGATACATGGCCGACCCCAATTCACAACGGGTCCTCTCCCTGGTTTGGGTGGACATAGGAGGTAGCAAAACCCATGCAAAAATTGCTAGCTCAACTAAACACTCCTTCTTATTAGTTAGGCCAGCAGAAAAGGAATGAAAGGGAAAAAAAAAAAAGGGGCAGAACAACCTATAATAGTAAAAAGAGAGTGGGCCACTTCCAGAGATAGGCCCACGGGCCAATTGCTTAACAGAAAAACAAAGGGAAAGGACTTTTAGGATATCATAGTCCCTGGATAGAGGAAGTAAGCAGGAGTAAAGCGATTCCACGGAGGACTATACAAGTCACCAACAGATTGTAATCAGCGGTGTGGTGCGACTCGGGGAGAGAGATCATCCGAGCTCCTCTGTCTACGTCTGGCTCTTTGCGGAGTTTCGCAGAGAATCGAAGCTATGATTCTCCAGGAGTTGGCGGCTTCTCCTACTTAGATCATTGCGCAGCCATAGGCCAGTCAGGGAGGGAGATGTCGGGGTTATGAGAGTTGTGGAAACTTAGGGCAAGTCCCTCCAGGTGACGGAAAAATGAGCACTATCATCGGCCATGCTCGAACTTGAAGAGAGAAGGGAAAACCCCAACGGATACAGAATCTTCCTGGTCTTGAAGCGCAGATAAGAGGCGGTTTCAAGCGCCGCCTTCATGCGAAGGGTGCGCTTGAGACGGTCGGGGAAAACAACCCTTGACAGTTTGGTGACCCTCAAAATTTCCATCTGGGTAGGGAGACGAGCTTTGCGCCATTTTATCCTCTTCTTTAATTGAAAAGTGGTGGGACCTGCAGATGGCGTCCCGGGGCCGAGAGAGATCGGAACTCGGCGGGGCATCGCCGCCTCTGTGAGCCCTATCAAACTCAATAAAGGACCATCAGGTTGCAAGATTGTAGGTTAAAATATCGTTCATTACACAGCGGTGAGTTCTCCCTGTTTGATGCCTCTGGTAGCCTCTGATAGTTTAATGTTGTTCCGCCGATTCCGGTTCTCAAATCATCCAATTGTGCGGTAAGATAGCGTTGTTGCGACACTTGATTTGTATAGAGTGGGAGACTGTTGAGAGGACACAACGTCAACGTTGTTTCCTGGGCCTTCTCCAGTGGTTGAACTAGTGATTGGAGATCCACTACACTGCGATTAGACCGGACGGAGTTCCTATCTCCAGCTTGTTGCATATCGCGGGCCAGTATTGCATGTCCTTGGTTTGGTAGGTAGGAGGGATAGCAGGCTTTGAGTTCTGGGTGCGATTCCAACGCCTGTTAGGGCCGGCTTCAGGCGGCTATGGAACGGAGTCAGGGGGTCCAGGGAGCTTGGTAAACTGGAGTTGATGGACGGCTTATTACAACGTCTCTTGATGGCTCTTGCCCCATATGGAGGAAGTGGGGCTCGAAACCAGAAGACGCTCTCCTGTGGCTGGGGAATCAGAGGCAACACTCAAGGACTGCGCAGACCAGGCTGGGTCAGAGCGGCAGGGGGGACCCATGACTGGAAAGAATGGTGTGGTTTGGGTCAGCAACCACCTCCCCCCGGGACACCGCACTGCTACAAGCCACCACAGGCCCCCATCCCGGTCCCAAGGGACCACCCCGGGATCCCGCACTCGACGGGGCTCAGGATTGGTAGCTGTATCAGCCGTAAAGTCGAGGGGAGGTTATTATCCCCAAAGATCCCCGACATGAGAGAGGGCCGCTACTGTGTCCGACCCACTGCACCCTCTGCTGTGGTCTGGTCCTGGGGTTGTCAAACGTGTGGGGGATCTGGGTGGAGTGGTTGAGAGGTCGAGCTGGCATCCAGTGGGGAGTTTAAAGGATCTGTCCCCTGCGTGCACTGGCGCATGAAGCGGGCCAAAACGCTGTGAGAGGCAGTCCTCTAGCTTGCTCCCTATTCTGAAGTGGGGAGTCGTCTCCTCGAGGAGGGTGGGCTCATAAGCAAGTTCCCCCTCGGTGTCTCAGACGCCCAGTTACCTGACAGTCCCTGTGGAGTGGAGTACCGGAGTCTCCAACTGGGGCGCCGGGAAGATGGCGCCTCTAGCACCACGCGACGAGTCTCTCTGAATGGTATATCCCTCCGTGGCTCGGCTGGGTCCGATCGGGATCGCAGGAGATAGCGCCAGGGCCGGGGCAGGGCTTGCCGCGCCCTCCGCAGGTGACTGACTTGCAGTCCGAGGAAGCAGAGCTGATGATCGTCCGGCTGTTGCAGCGAGTTCTTGTCCCGGAGGAGCTGCTGGTCTCCGTGACAGCTCTGCCTTCTGCGCAGCGATGGACGTAGGAGAGGGCGGGTCTCGGCGGATGCAGGCTGGTCATGCCTCTGGCGGGGCCACATATTACCATTAGACTGTGTCGGCGGGTGCCCGGTGTGGGTTGTAAGGTTACACTGCGGTGCTTTAGATTATGCAGCTGCTGAGGTGGTGGCGGCCGCTCAGCTGCTCCTCTGCAAGATGGCGCGGCGTCCTGGATGTGCAGGCCGGGGGGTCACTCCTCCAGCAAGTCTGGCTGCGGGGCAAATAAAGTTGGCTTAATGGAGGGTCTAGGCGGTCCGCTGTGTGTGTCCAGCAGCAGGGGATTCTTTTTATTCTTGTTCCGGCCTTATTTTAGCTGTGTGGTTAAAATTTATTGAGGGGTCTTCAGGAGAGATGCTGCAACGCAAGTCCTTTTCTACTGGACAAACCACGCCCCCCCTGGGTAGGTTAATTTTAACCATTGAGACGATAGAATTTCCTAATTTAAAATCCAGAAAACTCACATTATATAAATGTATTTGCATTTTGGCAGTGAGGAATTAGTATTTGATCCCTTGGTAAACAAGACTTAATACTTGGAGGCAAAACCCTTGTTGGCAAGCACAGCAGTCAGACGTTTTTTGTAGTGATGATGAGGTTTCCGCACATGTCAGAGCCCATTTTGGTCCACTCCTACTTTGCAGATCATCTCTTAACAATAAGATGTGAGGCAGTTGCTTGGCAAACTGGAGCTTCAACTTCCCACCATTAGTCTTCTATGGAATTGAAGGTCTGGGAGACTGGCTAGGCCACTCACAACCTTAATGTTGTTCTCTATTGAGCCACTCCTTTGTTGCCTTGGACTGTATGTTTTGGGTCATTGTTTTGCTGGAAGACCCAATTTTTATTGTTCTCTGGGCAGGAGGGAAGGAGGTTGGTCACTCTGGATTTTGTAGGATAGTGGACAACCGCATTTGTTAACTAAGTAAGAGACCAATGTATGACACTTGTGAAGTTATTTAATTGTATTCTGTGTTCTTGGCCACAAGGATGCGCTATTTCTGGTTTCTGAGATATGCAAATGAGGACATTATAAAAACTCACAGGGTGGGCCTTTTTGGGAAAAAAAAGGACAAAGAGACTGGAGAGCAAGTGCAAGCAGGGACACAGGAGCGGCCAGAAACGATCCAGTTTCCCCAGAACCTCCCAGGCTTGGAACTGAGTGTGCCCAGTAATTTTTGGGAGCCCTGCTGCCTACACAGACGTCGTTCCCCGAATGAGAGCCCGGAAAAACGGACAAGCTGCAACGAGAGGACCATCTGCAGCCGCCATCCACCCTTCCACGGATCTGCAAAAGGGGAAAGGGAATTGGGGGCCATTGTAAGGTACCTCAGCGGATGCGTGCAGCCTTTTGAGTCAGAACTGGGGGAACCCTGTATAGTTTAGTTATTTTAGGTTCGAAAGGGCCCAAAGGAGGGTTACCCAATACACCTTCCTGTTCAGGACTTGGAAAAGAGTTGCTAAAACAGTTTTATCCTGTAAAACCGGGTTCCCTTGGGGGAGAAAGTTTTTGCCATGTGCTTTTGAGGGAAATGGGTAGAACCCTTTAATTTGTCTACGTGCTGTCCACGGGCCCCTGCGCCGCCACCACATAAAATTACCCCCTTAGTGTTACGTTTAAAAGGAAAGGGGGTTATGGGGCCCTTTCCAAACCCCTCGGTTAGGAAAAATTTAAAGGGATCCAGAGGTACACATGGCGGGGGGCGTTTTGTGCAGCCCAGGGGCCCAAAAGATATGTATTTGTTTATCTGTTTTGGGGGATTGTTACTATTTGTTCCAAAAATTTTTAGTAAAACAACCTGCTGTTGAGCGGGTTGAGTCGTGTTTTTTTTTCCCGTGACTTGCTGTATTCTGGTAAACCTGCCCTCGGTCCCTTTTTTCAACTTTTGTGGAGGGGCTGGAAGACCCTCAATCTCTCGCCCCGGTCCCCCGAACATCAGCATGTGGGGGGAGTTCCTGTGTACTGTGCCCCCCTATTGTTTTGGCCCACATACTGGGCAGGTATCGGGCCACCTAGCCTCTGGCTGCCCTCTAAAGTCCGCAGCATTGGAAAAGGGTGGGGTTTTAACCCTCACAAGCCCGTTCCCGCGGAGATACGGAGTATACGGGAAAAACGAACCCCATACAAGGGTACGTTCGCCTTTAAACCCCCTTTGGAAAAACATGCCCCTTGGTCGGAAGTACCCTTGTGGGCCCCCAAACCCTGTATAAAGTGTTAAGACCCCTCAGAGCAGACTCTGCAGTCTATCCCTAGTGGGTACAGCCCCCATTTATGAAATGGTCTTCATGACCAAAAACTATGACTGCCAGGGGTAGAGTCCCCATTGTACATAGCAATCATCGGTTCTCTAGGGGCCGATGTCTGGATTTTTTTAAGGGGAGCCCTGTTCAGTGCTTTTACTTAACCAAGGGTAGACATTGAGGCAAGCTTCAGACACCGCTTAACAAGTGGGGCAGTACACCGTGTTAAAGCCATTATGGTTTTTCACCCCCAAAATGGGCGCCTTCTCATGAGCTTCCGAGCCCCTTGGCCCTAATGACGGGGGATAACAATTGTTGTCGGGTGAAAACTGATTGTAAGTAATGGCCCGCAACGGAGACGGGGAAAACACTCACCCTTACCCCATCCCTCAACAGTTTTTTTGCCCCTCCTGCGTAGGGGCTGCTCCTCTGGGGGGGGGCCCCCAAACCAAAAAACCGGGACCCACCCTTCACTTTTGTAAATCGGGGCAACCATCCGGGGACCCTCTGCAATCGCTTTGCCTTTCCCAACCCATCGGCTCCCAGACCCCCCCCTTTGGGTTGTCCCCTTCCCGGAAAGAGGAACTGGTAAGTCGGGCATTCTGTGTCCCAAACTCCTCAAAATGTGCAGGAGGTAGTCTGGGGACCCGAGGAGGGCCTCGGCTTTCCCGTTTTCCTCCCTGACCGGAACTTAAATCGGAAATTGAAACTTTGAGAGGTGCCCCCATTCTGCTCGGGGGCCCCCAAGTTAGCATTACCCAATGCGCCAATGGGTTGTTGCGGTCCAGAATTTCACTTTGCACCGTCAGGTACTCTGCGAACCTTTCAGTCATGGCCCACACGGGGCCCAACAGTTCCCAACTTAAAGGGCTATAATTGTCAGGATTGCGCTTTTCCCCGAAGGCCCGATGGATAGGCAAAAATCCCCTCTCGCCCTCTTGGCCTGGGCGCACACCCCCCAACCCCATGTGACTACCGTCTATAAGCAAAAGGGGGGGTCGAACTGGCTAGGCCCAAAATTGGAAAGGCACGGTCAGCCCCTCTTTCACCCGTTCAAAAGCCTCTTGTGCCGAGGCCCCACTCAATAGGGCGATTCTTTGGACCCCCCCCTTTCCCCAAAGTAGCTCATTTAAGGGGCCCCGTGATGAGCAAAAGGGTAAAATTTTTCGGTAACCCCCGGCCCACCCCAAAATGCCCGAAACCTTCTAGTGTCAGGGCCGAGGCCAGTTGGGCTCCCTCCGCCTTGCGGGGGGGGGGGCTGTCCCCCTTCCAATGACCCCTTTCCCAAGAAATTTTTCCCTGTGGAAAGAGCGGGGGCCTTTTTTGGGGTTATCTTAACCCCTAGTTTGTGCGTTCCGAACTCCCGCAGTTTCGGGATGGTCATCAAAAACGATTCCCGAACACAACTACATGTCTGGGTGATCAGCACCGACTAAAAGAAAAAAGATCTCCTAGAAATGTTCCATCAGCCGCGGGAATTTCCCGGGGCGTGGAAACCCCAAAGGCATCCGATTAAAACTCGTAAAGTCCCATAGGCAGAATGAAAGCTGTTTTCCCCATCCTTCTCAGTTAGGGTACCTCCCAGAAACCACGGGCCAGGTCGGGGTGAAAAGAACTTTGCAGGGCCCCTAGGGGACAGCGATTTTTCTCCGTGGGAGGGGGATAGGGTCACGAATGGTTGGGTTTTTATTTCCCTTAAGTCTACGCAAAACCTGAGCCCCCCTTTTTTTTTTCGCCCCAAAAAAACCCAGGGGGGGCCCAAAGGGATTTACTTCTTGTTCATTTTCTCCACATGGCGGGGCCCACCATGTTTTTTCATTCCTGGTACATTTTAGGCGGGATTTGTCGGTACCTTTTCTCTATGGGCAGGGCATCCCCGTGGGGATTTCATCTCGATGGTAGAACCCCCCCCCCCGAAGTTTCATCGTGTCCGAAACCCTCTGGAATTCCAAGTTTTTTCCAGCAGTGTTGTTGCCGGGGTCATTGTCCTGCGGTAAAATTCCATTGAGCCATAATCACTGGCCATTCATTCCCCCGTCGGAGGCTCACCCTTTTGGACCCCCACTGTAGGCCAGGCTGCCCTCTTTTTGGGGCCATGCGTGATGTCCTCTCCCCCGGGAGATATCTTCCCCCAGGAACATGGATTGGGCTATAGGGTATTAACGGGAATGGTAACTCCTGTCCATGACATTGAGGCATCTCACGGGTACACCCCCCTTTCCACAGTGGAAAGGGGGCCCCGGCTCCAGTGGTGGGTTCTGTGATCTTCTTGTAACTGGTAACCCCAAAGACTTCCCCCATTAATTCCCGTTGGTTCCCCCCCGGAACCAATATTTTTTCGTGTCGTGGGGGATTTGAGGGGCTTTTTTTGACACCTTCACTACCCAAGGGGTCGACCGGGATGTGGGGCTCTTCCGCGACTCAGCTTTCACCATTGTCGTGGGCCTTCTAGTGGGCCGGTGGTGGTGGGCCCCCTGAAAAATCTTGGCCCCTCTTTGGATAGAGGTGGGTCCAGGTCTCGGAGGACTTCAGCCAGGTTTACATCCCCTCCCCCCTTGGATGGGTATCTAAACCGCATGATTCCCCCTTTTTGCCAAAGTCTTGTCCAAACATGGACCTGATCCAAAAATATCCCTTGTACGTCAGATCACCATTGTTTTTGGGGCCGTCACCTAAAACGCTGCCCTCGTTGGGCCCCTTTTTGCCCGAAGGTTTCAAAGAAACCAAAGGGCATCAATAAATCTGACCCAGTATTTAACTAGGGGGGACCTTTTCTGCCTTCTAGTCTGCTTCCTAACGGGACTACTGGGAAAGATTTAAATCCTCAGCAGGGCCCTTGGGGTCGGTTCACCCCCCAGGGTGCCCGCTATCGCGGGCGGTAGTTTAACCCGGTCCCCCCTTTCACGTCCAGGGCCTTCTGGCGAGTGGCCATACTGTTGGAAGCCCAACAGAGGGGGCCCCCGACTCTGCAAAAATGGACCCTCTTTTGGAAGGGCCCCGCTGTGGGGCTGTTTCTTTTAAAGGGGTACTGCAGGAAAACCAACGTGTTTCCGGAGTTGTAGCCCTTTTTTCCTTCATCTGGGGGGGCACTTCCCGCCCAAGTTCTCTCAACTTGTTCGCAATGCCGGACCACATCCCTCAAAGACTCTGTGTCCCTTTTGGCTCTGCTTGCTGGGCATCTCACAGCCTTTTCCACTTTGGGGGGATGGGTTTCTTCCCTTTCTACGGGGGCTAAAACAAACATAGAAAGTCGGTCGGCCCCTTCTGGTCATTTTGCAGTTTTTCCGTAAGGATTTTTATGCAAAACCCAATAAAAAGGTTCTTAGACTATCCACTTCTGGGAAAACCCCCTACTGCTGGGTTTTTCCCCGCCTTATCCATTCAATGTTTCCCGTGGGATTAGAGTACTGCTGAGGGTTCGTCTTCTTTGTGGCCCGGGTTGAAGAATAACTTCGCAATTGCACCACTTTGGTCACCCCCCTTGGGCCCCCTTTCCCAAAAGCGGAATATTTTCTCCCGTGTCCCTCCGACTCGGCCGCACCATTCTGTCCGCCTAACATCCCCCTCCAAAACCCCCCGGGGTATCTCTGCCCCCAGTTCGGAGCTAAGTTACATATTTTGAGCGCTGCCCCTTTTGTAGTCCTGTAATGTCTGTTTTTCCCCCTCAAATTTGGGGAGGGTTGCAATAATGGCCCCAAAGGGGCATAACACACTTGGGGGGGTATTGTGGGGGGGCCCCGAGCTTGGCCTGGGGGGGCGCCTTGACGCCGGGGGGATCTCCGCCCCAGCTCTGCCATAAAGATCGCTTGTATCCCCGACTACGCCAAGTTTTTAAGCCCAGTACCGAGGGCAGGTTACCAGAATACGCGAATCACGGGGCAAAGAACACGATCCAACACCGGGTCAACGCAGGTTGTTTTATGAACTTTCTGGAACAAGATAGTAACAGATCCCCCCAAAAAGATATACAAATACATATCTTGGGCCACTGTGTTTCCAAGCGCCGCAGGGGGGTATCCTCTGGATGCCCGGGAACTTTATAACCCTAGGGGTTTGGGAAAAGGCCCATAACTCCTTCCTTTTAAATACCGTAACCTAACGGGAATATTGTATGTGGTGGCGGCTGCAGGGGCCCCTGGACAGACAGTAGCTTCAACTTTGATGATTCTACCCATTTCCCTCACAAAGGACATGTGACACAAAACTTTTCCCACGGTAACGGGGTTCACATGGGTAACACTGTGTTAGCAACCTTTTCCAAGGTCCTGAACAGGAAGGGTTTGTTGGATAATCCTTTGGCCGTAGCTGAAACCCAACCTAACTAAATAGTAGCAGGCCTTCCCACAGTTTGAGCTGTTGGGTGAGCATCCGCTGAGGTACCCTTTCGATGGCCGGCAATTCGTCCCCTTTGGGGCGATCCTTGTGGATGGGGGGATGGTCTGGCTGAGTGGTCCTTTGTTCGGGAGCTTTTTCCTGTTTGTCCCGGGGTCTCATTCGGGGAAAGACGTCTGTGTTTCAGTCGGGTCCCCTAAGTTTCTGGACAACCAACTCGTTCAAGCCTGGGCAGGTTTGGGGAAACTGGATCGTTTTTTGGTCTCCCTCCCCTTTTGTCAGCTGTTGCAGCTTGCTCTCTCATTCTTTGTCCTTTTTTTCCAAAATTTTGGCCCCCCGCCCCTTGGAAGTTTTAACATTGTCATTTGCTACTCAGAAACCCCGAAAAGCGGCCTTGTGGCCAACAGCAGAAAACAAATTAAAAATTCACAAGTGTCTACATAGGACTTTACTTTGAACATAATGCGGTTGGTCCACTATCTACAATTTTCGATACTGGCTCCTCCATTCTCTATTGATGCATGAAGATCCCGTGCCCTTGAGAGAAACACCCCCAAAACATAATGTTTCTCCTCATGCTTGACGTGGGGGGCAGTGTCTTTGAGTCATAGGCGCATTTCTCTTCCTCCGAACTTTGGCGAGTTGGTTAAAAGCCAATGAGTCAATTTTTTTCGCTCTGCCACAGCACCCTTTTCCCAAAACACTCACAGAATATCCGGTGTTCATTGGCAACCTTCGACGGCCCGAAAAATGCGCCTTCTTGAGCGGCGGAAACCCGCGGGGACTGAAGGTTTTAAAACCCCTTACGGGATAATGTGTTCCAAAGGTTTTCTTGGGGGCTGTGGTCCCCCGCTTTCCTTGAGATCATTTACAAAATTCCCCCTGTAGTATTGAGCTACTTCCTCGCCTTCCCCATGATCAAGAATACCCCACGAGATGGAAATTTTTCAAGGGCCCAGTCGATTCGATTGACAGTCTTTTGATTTCTTCCCTTTTTCTTTTGTGCCAAAAATTATCTCCTTCTCACCCCGCATCTTACTTTGGTTTTTTAGTCCATTCCCTTTGTCAGGTCTTTTGATCTTGTCCCCGACATCCTTAGAAAGCTCCCTTGGTCTTGCCCATGTTGTGAGGTTAGAGTCTGTGTTAATTTTAGTTGTGGGAGGAGCTTTTATAAGGGACTATTTAAAAGCGTCTTTAATGAGTAACGGTTGATTTGGAGCGTCAAAAAGGTCTTGGAGCCAGAACTTAATGGTTGGTGGGGACCAAAACATTTCTCTCAGCAAAATGCAAATAATTTATTAATTTTTGGAGATTTCTCCAATGTTAAAATTAACCTACCCCTTAAAAATTTTAGATGTTCATGTTTTGTCAGTGGGCAAACTTACAAAAAACACAAGGGATCAAAAATTTTTTCCCTTTCCCGTATTTTGTCTTTTGTAATTATTGAACCAAATATTAAGCTAAACACAGCTTGAATAAAATTTTTTTGAAAACTGTGGAAAAATATAGAAAATATTTTGTAGGAGAGAAATAGATGCACATACATGTGTACTTTATGTACATACAGTCAGAAATTATCTCTGATTATGTGTACATAAAGTGCTCTAGGTGGCACCCTTTTTTGTCTTTATTCTTACCTCTATACATACTTTGATTATTTCCCTGTATTGCTGTCTAGTTTTCTAGGGTCTCCTAGTTTTTGCAGGGCCGCCCTTATTTGGGGCAATTACTGCTCTGAGTGCCTTATAAGGTGGTTTATTCAGAAGGGTCTTTTTAGGGTTTCCTATATTGTCCCCTTTATGGTTACATCCTTGACCCTTTAGGAATTTCTATTTGGGATGTGTCCTTTCAAATTAGATTTTTTGTTTATTGCTTATATGTTAAACGTCTATTAAAAGTTATGTTTTAGGAAGTTGGGATTTTGTCCTGACCTCACTTTGGACCTTTGGATTTTATCTGTCAGCAAGTAACCATGATAACTGATCCCATGTGTGAAACATACACCGCAGCAATTTTCTCTGTACATTATACAGCTGTGACTTAAAGGACTTAAACAACAAGACTTTTACGTATGACCTCAGGTATGTGAGTAATGGAAACTTGGATATTTCTCTGAAAGCTTTTTTGATCTGTCACGTTCAATGATATTGTTAGTGCATAGATATATGTCTTCTGGAGTCAGAATATTTGCACTTACGTGGCACTGGGCTGTGAAACATGCTGGGATTCAGCCTAATGAGCTGCTTTCTTAGTTCATTAACACCAACTCCTGAAGGTCCTGCAAGAAAGAACATTTTATGTCCAATTATTTTCTTTACGGGAATATTATTTTCTAATAATCTATTGTCATTTTATTTTGCTACCACAAAAACAAAACAAAGTATTTTTAGCAAAAATATTTTGTATAAATCTGAATTCAATTCTCAGTTCTGAAGTCAATCAACATATATGGACTTACCTATTAGAACAATAAGTCTATGTCGATCACAAGGCCTTCTCTGATATCTTACAACCTCTTCATAAGGAGCAGCTAAAGTGTGGTAACAGCTACTTGGACATCTAGAATAACAGGAAAATTGGGTGCTGTGGGACTTTCTGCGGCAAAGGCGCATGCTTCTACGAAAACCAGCTGTGAAGAGGAAGATAAAAGTTATTGCTATAACAATGCTAAAAAATTACTATGTACAACCTGAAAAGTATTATGTCTTTAGGATAACCCTTGAGTATTTTCCCTATCAGAGCATGTATCTGTCATAGAGAGGGTTTACTGCTCAGGACCTCACTCTGTGAGCCACACTGAAGGGCCACTAGTGAAACTGTTCTACATGTGGTGCATCTATGCAGTCTATAATAAGCCATTCACTTGAATGGCCATCATGCAACCCTACCTAGGAAAAGTATGGTTGTTTGAAACTTTTTGAAATGGTGGATTGCCTTAACTTTCAGACCCAAAAAACACACAGATAAATAGAGAGCTATAGGTATATAAAGATATATATCTTTAATGAGGTTGCCTTAAAAAAACAAACAAAAAAACCCCCTGAAATCTTGAAAAATTAATTTGTGCGCGGAGTACATTAGAAAGTTTTACTCAATTAGGGCTCTCTTCTGTTTGAAACTAGTTCAATCAAACTTGTGAAAAAAGTCTACTTTTGGGACATCCCACACCTGAATATTTTTCTCCTACCCTAACTCTAATCTTAAAAAAATCTAAAAAACAATATTTGGTCTGTATTGAGGTCGTCATGAAGATTGGCAGGTGGGCTTATTACAGTTTTAATCAAAAATGTACACTAAGAACCTCAAATTTTCATGTATTCAAAGTAGCAGATATGCTTTTCCAATAGTTCCTATGTGCCTTTTCATTGCTTTTTAGTGCTAGCAGTGTGCTGCTGATATTGTATTGTGCTTGTATTTTTCTGCCACACCAGTGTGCACCTATGGTCATTTTTTAACTTTTTGGATATGCAGACCAAATATTGTTTTTCTAGATTGTTTGTATGGGGGAGTGGCTGCCCAATTTTGGCTTTTGCACTCCACCCACCTGCACAGGTTTTTAAATCAATGCAGAGTACCTTGTAGCTGGAATCTACTTTCCCTGAAATGTGGAGGTCTGAACAGGCACCAAGAGAGGTAAAATGTAGAGTAGGTTCCCACCTGTTTTGAGGTCGCCTTGTCGATTGGCAGGTGGACTTATTACAGTTTTTATCAAAATGTACACTAAGAACCTCAAATTTTCATTTATTCAAAGTAGCAGAAATGCTTTTCCAATAGTTCCTATGTGCCTTTTGATTGCTTTTTAGTGCTAGTAGTGTGCTGCTGATATTGGATTGTGTTATCTCTAATCTTAACATGGTCCCTAAGGGCATGTCCCCACGGAACGGGTTTTCGGCCGGTTTTTTAGCCGGTTTGCGGTTTTTCAGACCGCCTGAAAAACCGGCCGAAAATGAGCACAATTGTGCTCTATGGAAAACCCGTGCAGCAGTCCCCACTGCACGGGTTTTCCACCCGGCGGTTTTGCCGCCGGGGGCAAAACATTGAACATGTTCATTCTTCCGTCCGGTTTCCGGACGGAATATGAACTCAATGGGAGGGGGGAGGGCTGTTCTTCGCTCAGCGCGGAGAAAAGCCATCCCCTCCGCGGCCGTGGGGACGGCCGCAAAACCGGACAAATGCCGTCCGGCAAACCAGCCAGTATTTGTCCACTGCCGTAGGAACATGCCCTAACTCTTAGATAGGCCTTGGGTTAGGGTTTTCTTTACTTTTTACAGGGGTTGTCTCACTACATTGATTCATCTTACCTCAGTCCTGTTTTCTTGGTTTCATTTTGAATTCAGGGCGTGTTTACTGGCTTCCACTAGGCTGCAGTAGAAGCCAGGTCTGTAGCTATAGCAACTAGTGCTGGCAGCCTATCAGTATAGATCAAACAGGTCTGTAGCTATAGCAATCTGAGGAGCTGATGCAGCCCATACAAGAGGAGATATCTAGTAATAGGTAGGACACTATTAAGGAACATATATTGCAAAGTGACTTGTTTTTGCAAGGTCTTTAACATAAAAAGTAATCCTTGTAGTGAGACAACCCCTTTAAGGTTTAACTTTTTATTCCCCATTGCCTCAGTTCCTCCCCACTCCCTCTGCAGCCTAACTTCTGGCCAGAGTGATGAAGTCAGGCTGAAAGTTAGGCCACATCTGAAACGCATCATTATTCATTATAAGTAAATAGGCCAGTAAAGCTCTTTCAAGGAGTTTAGCCATGTTGCTTGCTGAAAGGAAGATGGCCGTGCTTGTGCAGCTTTTCTCTATTCACGTCTGTGGGAGTTTCACGCATAGCCCACTCTGATACAATAGAAACTGCCATAAAAAAGAACTGGAAGAACTGCGCAAGCGCAGGCATCTCCCTGTCGCGTGAGGCCGGCTCGTAGCGATTCATAAGCTGGTCTTAGAAAAGGGTTTTATTTTTCGGCACAACTACTTTAAGTGTTTCATTAAATTCCATGAACATTAACACATTTTTGCAATATGTGCAATATTACTAAAGAGAGATAAAAGCTGGTAATAACCAGATCTACTCACAACAGGATCTGTTTTCATTTTATGGAATAACAATAAAGACCTACATGTGTACAGTATTTATTTTTCCAACCTTGTTTCATTAAACGGCTCATATTTATTAGGGTGTGGGGATCCCCACGGAACCATGTGTATAATACTTAAAGCACATTCCTTTGCTATACTAACAGTTCCCAGACATACCAATAACATATGGCTGTCCATCACTGCTATAATCTTCCTCTTCTTAACATGCATGTAAAAACAGGAAGGGGTGAGAAAGGATGTTATTGTAAAATCCTGTCATCCTTTACCGTCACATCTAATCAAAGTGCTATACAGAATAAGAACATGTTGTAAAACACAGTGTTTATATGAAACATCTAGGACTACAGTTCACAACTGGGATCATCACAGTTCAGAACAAACAACACAAAATAAGTGAGAAAAGCAGGAAAAGTGAGATAATGCTCCACAAATCCGTATCTAGATTAAGCAGTTCTAAAAGTAATAGATAAAACAAAAACATACAAAATATAATACACTCAATAATTGTAATCAGAGAAAGGTCTGTTCTTCTCTATTCAATCCAGTAAACATATTCTTATAGATACTGACAAAGTACTGTGACCAGGCCATAGGAATCTATAGGACCAATGTGGTCATCAGGCAGCAGTTCTGTCACTCCCTAATGCTTTATACTTCAGCATTGTGTGCTTAGATTGGTGGCTGTTAATGAACACAATCCCACCAAAAGGTCATTAAAAATCAGTACATGTAGGAGATCATAACTATAAGACCCCGTTCACACGGCTTATATGCCGACGGATTGGCGCCGTATTCCGCGCCGGATTTGCGCTTCAATACGGCGCCAATCCGTTGGAGTCATTACGTAATCCCTGCCTTAGAGAAAAGGGGATTCCGGTTTTTCCCCGCTCGGAAAATTTCCGCGGGGGGGGGAGAAAGTAAATTTTGCACTTTATTTAGGGCGGACGGCCTAAAAGCATTGTCTAGGGGGCCCGGGCGCGGCGCCCCCCCCACGCCCCGGCCCCGCCCCCCGTCCCCCCTTTTTCCCCGGCGGATTTGTGCGCTAATACGGCCAAAAACCGTCGGGAAAAAAGCCGTGTGAACACCCCCCTTAGTCATTCTAGTGAGATGCACGGGAAATTTAAAATCAAAAATTTTTTATAAGATATTAGCATATATGAGACAAACAGTGTCTGAGGCCCAAAGCGGGAAAAAAAGCAGGTCTAAAAAACTAGCCCAAAATAATTTCTCCCCCCTGAAGTGCCCAAAATCTTAAATTCGCCTTCGGGAAATTAGAAAGATTTCCCCTTTACCCCTTTTATTCCTCTGGTATGATTAAAAAACCCAAAAAAAAATCAATGGAAAAAACCAAGTTATACTAAAAGATAACAAGCAACTATTTAAAACACAGAACATTCATTAGGTTTTCGTGCAGAACAGGGCTTAGTCAGTGGCGAAAGGATAGTATTTTAAAAAGGGGTTGTCTCCCCTGCTGTGTTAAAGAGCTATCCCAATTTCAGATTTAACTTCCCCACTTTCCCTGGTCAGGTGGGGGTGGTTTCAGAGTGATTGGGCAATCAGCTCGTATTGCGGGGTCTCTAATTGCACTAAAATGGTGAGCAGTGTAATCTATGTGCATAGGGCTGGGGGGAGCTCAAAGTAAAAACCAAAACAAATAGATCTTTTTTATTTGTTGGATAACACAATTTGTTCTCAGGCTGCCTCCGGGGGTTTCGTGATTTAATAAGAAAGGGGGGCAGAGCGAAACCAGAGAAACCTGTGTACATAAGCAGTTTTACTCTCATCTCCGACCCAGGTAATATCAAAAGGGGATGTATTTAAAAAAAGTTTTGAATTAGTATTCCCTTCATATTAAAGGGTATTCTTTGTAGTGAGCAACCCTTTTTAAAGGGTACATTCCTCCTTTTAGCCACGGGGAGCATGTACCAACCGTGCTGAGAATGAGGAGGACAGTGCTAGTGGTCATAAATTAATCCTATTCACTTTTATGGGAGTTCCGAATATAGCTGGGGGTTGGGGCGCTGTATTTGGGCTCCCAAGAAGTGAAAGGAGAGGACGTCACAAATGCCGCCCTACTTATTTTCATACACGGTTTGGTCACAACTTCTGGAGTCGACCGTGGCAATAGACTTTGCTTTTGGGAATACCCCCCCTTTTTTTAAATTTTTTTTTTATTATTATTATTATTATTATTATTTATTTTAGAAGCCATTATTCCAGGGCGCTGTACATTCAGGGGGTTACATACATACCATAAGTCAAACATTTACAATAAGCGCACGACAAACTGTGACTAACAACAGGTACAGAGGAGAGAAGGGCCGCCCGCGAAGGCTTACAATCTACAAGGAAGTGGGGAAAGAGACATAGGGTTGACGGGCATACATGTTTGATGTTGTAGTGACAGCGGGGTTATTCTAGGTTTGTGATAGGCAGTTCCTGTAGGAAGATGGGTTTTCACGTTGTCTGCTGTTTGGAAGCTGGTTTAAAGTTGGGAGAGTCTGATGTGGTTGGGGGAGTGAGTTGCCAGAGTGTATAGGAGAAGCACGAGAGAAAATCTTGGAGACGTGTTGTGTGAGGAGCTGATAAGGGGAAGCAGAGGAGAAGGTCTCTGTGAGGAGCGGAGGTTGCGTGAGGGGAAATATCTGGAGAAAGAGCAATAGGGGTGTATGGAGCGGGGAGAGGTTATGGAGAGCCTTGTATAGGTCATGGTTGAGTTAACTTGAAATTATCGCGCTGGGGCAATGGGTAGCTACATTACTTTACTTTAACAACTTTTGTTATCCTCTTATCAAAAATACAACATCCAGAACACATTACTAAATTTAAAGAAGACCTGTGGCTGCTGTTGGCATGTCTTTTTTTTGTAAATACTTGTGTTGCCTGTGAAAGAAAAATTCTGGAGCATCTTCTCTTATAACTCTGCATTGTGCGGTTCCTCTGTTATTCCTTCTAGAAATGTATTCCTGAATCTTTCAGCTGGGTGTAGCTAATTGGGGTGGTGTCCCTGCACAGCATAAAATTATCCAATCAGTGCTGACAGAGTCCGTGTGTGTAGGGACACATCCCTTTGAAAACTTAAATGGTACACAGAGGAGCAGCACAACACTGACATGACATGTCAGGCATCCCACCTCCTGGGAAAAATGAAATAAAAAGTGATGAAAAAAGTTGCATGTACTTTAAATCGATACCGATAAAAACTACAGTGAACCCTGCAAAAAATGAGCCAAGACACAGGTTCTATGGTGGAAATAAAGTTATAAGTAAAATAAATAGAGTTATAAGAGAAGATACTCCAGAATTATGTCCCAGGAGACACAAGTATTTGCTGAAACAGACATGTCAAGAGTGGCCACAGGTCATTTTTACCCCTGCATGGAAACTGACATAATTTTACATAATTTTACTGGGAAGGGTACATAGAGTAGGCTCCATACACATAGGGTGCCTGCCATTAATTACAGCTGGCACCTGCCGTCAGCGGCCAGAGGGTGTAATAAGAGTATATAAATACTGCAGTGAATAATACAAGCCAATGTATGTTCAAGCCCGCTAGAGGGGCTAAAATTACTGTTAAAAAAACTTAAAAATCTAAAAAGTCCCAAAAAATATTGAAAATTAAAAAAGTTTCCCATTTATTTACAAATTAAACTATAAAAAATTAATATAATTGGTATTGTCATGTCTGTTAAAGTCCGACATAATACAATATCATATTCCTTATCCCACATGGGATAAAATACTCAATGTCAGAATAGTATTTATTTTTTTTTTATCATCCCACCTCCTGGAAAAAATGAAATAAAAAGTGATCAAAAAGTTGCATGTACTTTAAATTGATACCGATAAAAACTACAGTGAACCCTGCAAAAAATGAGCCAAAACACAGGTTCTATGTTGGAAAAAATAAAAAATGATTGGTCTCAGAAAAGGGCGATGCAAGGTAAATAAATTTGGCATCACCAGAATCATATTGATGTACAGAATAAAGATAATATGTCACTTATACCACAAGATCAACTCCATGAAAGCAAACTCCCCCAAAAGTTTCAGAATTGCGTTTTTTTTACTATTCTACATGACAAATATTTTTTCTGGTTTCTCAGTACATTATATTCTACAGAAAAGGGTATTATTAAAAAGCACATCTTGTCTAACACAAAACAAGCCCCAATACTGCAATGTCGACAGAAAAATAAAAAGTTATACTCCTGAAATGGGGGGAGGAAAACACGCAAAACACAAAAACTAAAATGGACCTGGTCTTGAAGGATTAAAGAGCTTGTATTTAAAGTTGTTTACAAACACGATTTAGTAAATACATGACCTTTAGGAGTTAAAAATACTAACTATTTATTTATGGAGCGATACAGCTATCCATGCAACTAATGTCATAAAATTAGTGATTACACTATTTGTTTCACTGAAAAAATAAGACTCATTACATAACATCAGGATGCGCCAAGGTCATTTCTAGCATTATAAAACCAAATAATGTTATATTTACCCCTGACCCAAACGTTCCTCATCTTGCAAAAAAAATTTCAAAAATTAATAATTATTTTTATAATTCATATATATTATTACAGTAAAATTAATTTATAATCCGGGACCAACAGGACCTGACATACATAGCAAGAAAAAAGATTTTTCCTCCTCTCTATCCCACATATCTCATAAAACGTAGAGGTTTATTATATTGTTTCAAATCCAGCATTGAAACAGACAGACGTGAAACTGCTTTCGCGTTTCAGGTACTATGCGCCCTTAGTCATAGCAAAGAGCTCGTCTATGCAGTACTATATAAAACAATAGTAATAAACCTCTACATTTTATGAAATGTTGGATTTTGGCAAAAACCTTTTTCTTGAACACAATGGGAGTCCCCCACTTTCTGTGCATCCTCAAACCGTACCGGGTGAGCTGGCTGATTTGTGTACTTTGTCATATTCTAATATACAGTATAATCAAATAATTCAAAATAATAGATTATGCTAATAGTCATGGAAGAGTTATATATTCTGACCTTATGGGAGAAGACAACATTTCAGGATAAAAGCTCAAAATAACTC
>JAODAL010050248.1:0-27548 GCA_025379985.1 Phyllomedusa bahiana
TGGGGTTTATGCCCCCAATGGAATGGTTTCAGAATTGAAATATGTTTTCCCCCGGAAATTTTTCCAATATCATAATTCGTTTGTCCCGTTCTGAGTTTTGGAATGTTATTTTTTTTTTAATTATGTTTTTTTTTGGGTTGGCTTTTTTTCTGCAATGTTTTCCGCCTTATAAAGGCGTTTTTTTTGGAATATACCCGCCCCGGACGGAGCGCCGAGATTTTGTTGCACCTTTATCCTTCCCGCATTTTCCGACCTGTTCACTTGCCTTCCGGAGCATTTAGCCCAAAAAAAACCGGTTGCCGTCGGAGCTCCCGGGCCTGCACTGCGTGCTTTCCCGATGAAATCGTACATGCTCGGAGTTTTCGAGGGTGCGTCCCCCCCGGAACGCCTCCCCCCCAACACCGCGCCCATTGCCCCCCTTTTTATGCGGGGCGCAGTGAAAGGGGCGAATGCTGCCCTAACCCCGATCCCGGGTTCCGAAGCGGGATTGGGCGGGAGGGCAATATACCCAGAAATCGGGCGAAAACCCTTTTAATGTCGCCTAATCTGGGTGAAAATATCCCTTGTCTGGTTTGCCGCGACCCCCCCCCCCCCCGCCCCCCCGTGATTTTAAGGCAAATGCTCTTTAAAATTTCTCGTCTACCCCCAAAAATCTGAAAAAATGCTAATCAACCTAGTTCTAAGGTTCCAGCAAAAAGTATAGTGTTCTGTGAACAAATAAACAATTTGCTGAGCTTTTGTGAGGTTTGCTTTTGTTTGGAAGGGCAGAGCGCGTCATTTCCTAGGGGCCTGAACCCCTGAGGAAAAGAAGGGTGTCTATGTAAACGGGTCTGTGTTTTTTCCCGCCAATCGAACCATACACATCCCAGTCTACCGCCCAACTCTAAGCTATTTTTGGCGCCAAAATGAAAGGGAAACGCCGAAAATGGCCGATATTAAAAGATTATGGCAGATTTTAACCCCAAATTGTGCGTGATCGAAAAAATCCGATAACTAAAAAACTTTGTCGATAAAAATCGTTTAAAAAATATTTCTACCCCTTTCTGTGATTAGTCTCCGCGTTTGCGAAAAACACAAGTCTCGGCCTCTCCCAGTTCCCCCCCGGAAAAAATTTTTTTCCATTATCTTGTTTGAAAATTGGAGGAGGCCCCCCCTCATTCTATCTGGGATCGGCTTCGGGACAGATCCTCCCGTCTCGTACCCCAAATTTTTGGCCCTTGGGGGGGTGATGTAGGGAAAATTTTTTACTGCTTGTGAAACTTGTGCCGGGGAAAGGGACCCGGGAAAATTCCTGAAGGATTTTTGCACCCTCTCCGTTTCCAATAGGCCCTTTATTTAACCCATCTAGGGTTTATTACCCATTTTCCCCTTTTTAGGGGAATCGGTAATTAGGGGGGTGGTGGGCCCATTCTTAACATGTGTCATTTATTGTTGAAGAAATTCCACAGCCAAAAAAACTTGCCCATTTATTTGTTTGTCATATCTGAGATTATAGTATTCCTTCCAGTATTTGTCTGATAGAGGGGTAAGTTTGTGTCAAGGTTCTGTAGGTTATTTTGTGGCTAGATTGGGGCATCTCTTTGTCTCCTTCTCCTCTGCCTTCCCACCCGAAACTACTGGGCAGACTGAACGATTTAATCATCACTAGAAAAAATTCTCAGATGTTATGTTTCGAGTGTCAGGAGAAATGGAAGTGGTTTTTGCCTTAGCCGAGTTTTGCTCTAAACAAACACGAGAAATTCCTCACCCTATATCTCCTTTTACTGTAATTACGCTTTTCACCCAGGTACTCCGCCCGCAACAGGTTTGCGAATCTAGGTTATCTTCCGTAAAAAACAGGCATCAACGTCTGTGCACAGTACTGGGATGGAGCAGTAGCGAGACTCTAGAAAAGCCCAACAACAACAAATTAAATTTGCTATAGAAAAACGTCGACCCGGGGGGGAAAACCCTGAATATGCTGTCGGTGACAAGGTGTGGTCTCTCGATGAAAATCTCCGACTTGGGTCCCATCTACTGAAGTTCGCTCCCGGTTTATGTTCCTTTTGTTTATCTCTGAAATTGTTTTAACCCGGTATCTTTTTGATTTACGCCTTCCGAATTTCCCTCAGCCATTCATCCTGTGTTTCACAAATCTTTACTTAAAAAGGTACATTCCTGCTGTGATCGGTCGTTCCACTTCCTGCCCTTTGTGGTCATACTAAAGGGGAGTTATGAATATGAATTGAGCGTATAATTGACTCCCGCAGAGCCAGAACGCTCTCCAATATCTGGTTCACTGTAAAGGGGCTTTGTCCAAGAGCAAGCGGGTGTTGGTGGAGCTAGGTGACTTGGCACGCTCACAGACTTGTGTAAAAGTTCCCCCCAAAACAAGGCTAAACCCCTCCAAACCAGGGAGATCTAAGGGGGTCCGGTGGCCCTCATAGAAGGGGGGGGGGGGGTACTGACACATTCGTGTGTCTGGCTCTGGTCTCCGGCGACCGGCTCGCTGCACACAATAACTGCGGCTTTTTTTTGCCCTGTGTGAACAATGTCCTCTATTCTTGGGACTTTCATTGAATCCTGGCCAGCGCCCATGGGCAGAACACTTACCAGCACTCTCTGGTTAATCTTTTTTTCGGTAATTGACAGATTCTGCTCCCCTTCACCTGCTGCTCTGTTTCATCCCACTTCCTTGTTATCAGCCACCACCTTCCTTCCCTACTTGCCTGCATAGGTTAATCCCTGTAGTTCGCCGTTGTTCTTCTGTGGTTTCTGTGCTCTCCTGACATTTCGCTGTGGACACGGTTTATCCTCTTTGTCTCCGTCTCTGTACATCGCCGCCCCGTCCCGTACTGTTGCCAAACTTTGTGGGACCGCCCCCGGTTATCCTCTTTGGTCTCACGTCTCTGTACCTTGCTGCCCGCATGTTGCGGATTTGGACCCACCCGACTACGTATATTGTTCTGTGTCTGTTTATCCTGTCTGGGCTGGGTAGTCTGGGGCCCACTTGTCTGTGTCTGTGTGTCACCTGTCCTGGGTCCCTGACCATTTTGACAGAATTCTTTGAGAAATTTGCCCAATTACCTCCTCTTGGAATGCTTAGCCCTGCTATTAGATAAAAAAGTATAGATAAGCAACACTAGAAATAGTAGCCATAGTGCCCATCTAGCAGACCAGAACCAGATCTGAAAAATAGCAAAAATATAGATGTATACAGCATTTACTCAAAAATTGGTTTGTAATATCAATGGTTCAGCTCTGAACAGAGCCTTTCTCTAACAGCAGCACACAGAGGAAACAGAGTATATATAGAGTGCAAACACATAATCAATATACAATCAAGGTGTAATATGTATAAAAATATAATTAATGTGATATCAATATCCATTTTCAAAAAATTAGTGTATACAGTACAAGCTGATGTAAAACAATAATCATCACCTAGAACAGCACAGGAAATGTAAGTATAAATCGCTGGACATACTTAGGGTGATCTGAGAGTGAGAGAAAATCTTACCCCACAAGAATGAGTAACCTCCTACACAAAAATCATAAACCAAAAGAGTAAACACTGTAAAGAATAAAATGTTCATGCGTGCCAAGGGAGAGAAACCATGGTGAATTCCAGGACTATAATCCAGAGGCAAAGGATCATCAACCAATATACATAGTGCACAAATTCACACAGACAGCACTGCAAACTCTCTATTCCATTACAAACATTGTTGTAGCCGTATATACCACCAATACATAAGAGCAAATATAAAAATAAATAATAAAAATTGGACGAATCAAAAGAAAGAACATTCCAAGCCGGAGAATGCCGAAGAGAGGCATCCAATCCAGCTAGATATATAGGCTCATAGGTAAAATCAAAAAACGAAAAAGAGAAAATAAATAGTTAGGGCGACATGTATGAATTTGAATGCGTATTTTTTTTATTACTAGGCGCCGACAGCCCAGTTCTAAATAGATATAGAAGAGTGTAGAATACGACAGTATGAAGATTTTTGGCGCATTAGAGTGTAATGTGCCCAACTTTGAGAGACGTATGAAGAAAGACGCTTCAAAGTGAATTATTGCATCTAGTATTCAGTGTATAATGCGCCTGACTGTATGAAAGGTTTTTTTGTGCGATTAAAAGTGGTGTCTAAAGTTCATCGCGTCTCGTCTGTGAGTTTGGCGCATAACGAAGCATTAGTAATGCGCCGAACATTTGTAGGGCTGGAAATAAAAGAAAAGTCATTAGAATAGCATGTTAGTGAATAGAAACAATGGTAGTGATCTTGCTTGGTGCACCACAGGTCCCAGCAATACCTATGCTGTGCTGGCTCTTGCTGTATGTAGAATAAAGGGTGAGAGCAGCAAAAGTAAATTTCAAATTTAACGTAGTAAAAGTTTCATAGTTTATAAGGCCGAAAAGACAAGACGTCTGACACGCTCGTGTCATCCATCTCTGGTCAGCGGCGGCCGCTGCAACCATAACTGCGGCTTTGCTTTACCCTGTGTGAACACTGTCCTCTATCTTGAGACTTTAATTGAAATAAAAAATAATTTTTTTCTGGCCAACGCTGTGGCCAGGAACTTTCCAGCACTCTTTGGGTTAATCTATTCTCTTGGTGATGGGAAGATTCTGCTCCCTATCTCCTCTGCTATGGTTACCTCCCCTTCCCTATTTATAGCTACCACTTCCTTCCTCCTTGCCTGCTATTGGTTATTCCCCTGTAGTTCGCCGTCTGTTTTTTCTGTTGTTTTCTGTGATATCCTGACCTATCGTTTGGAACCCGGTTATCCTCTTTGTTTCAAGTAGCTGTAGCCTTGCTGACCATATGTTGCTGACTTTTGACCGCGACTCCGTTTATTGTTCTGTGTCTGTTTGTCCTGTCTTTGTCACACCATTTCAGTGAGCCCCAGTCTTCCAGTTGGGGGCCGGTCCTATTAAGGAGTCGGGTTCCCCAAAAAGGCAGGGGACAGGGGATGGGATCAGAGTCAGGGCCCACTTGTCTGTGTGCGTTTCCCTGACCGGTCCCTGACAACGTCCATCCAGGTCAGCCTGTTGTGCTAAGGTGTTAATCCAGAGGAAGGCAAAAAACCCCGATGAGGTAGAAGCCAATTGTCTTCTTTTTAGGGTAAAAATTTCCTTCCCGATCAATCTGCAATCAGGAACAATCCCTGGCATCATGAACCCCTTCCTGAATCTAGGGACACTATAACTTGTTATATTATTACGCTCCATAAATGCATCCAAACCCTTTTTGAACTCTGTTATTAAATTCACCATACAAAAACAAAAAGATACACCAGCTCACCAAACATGGTAAAAGTCCTTCTGACGGTTCCTGTGCACAAGACCGCGTTCCAAGGCACGCACAAGAGCAAATGGAGATGAAGGATGGTATGCGTCAGCACCAGGAGCCAGGTTAAATGCAAAAAAAATGTATTCATACGAAAAAGCGGTACCAAACAATATTAATCAATGCATTATTATAGCCAGACTATGCTATCAACATGAATAGAGTGATAGGTTTTCGGGAGGCTTTACTGCCCTTAGTCGTAGCAAACACTGAATGAAAACTTGGTCTATATATAGTGAGTCTAAAAACCATAATGTTAATTAAAACAGGGAACACCTGTAACAAACCATTCCTACCTGTCAACGGCGTCCAATGCTATGACTGGAAAATGCCGCGCCCAGTGCAATCGCGTCCGGCAAATACCGGAAGGCGGAAATGACAAAACCGCCGGTCCGTGAAATGCAACATGCGCTCCAACAGACAGAGATATGTCATATCCAAAAAAGGATCCCGGACATCAAGAGCGCAGAAGCACAGGTGCGCATGCGTAACACACAGCTGGAACATGGTAAAAGAAAATGATAATAAATAAATAATAAGTAAATACATATGTGGAATTGGGAACATGCAGCACGCCGTGAAAAAAAAGAAAAAATAGTCATGGTATGCCGCAGACAGAAAGGAGGGAAAAACATGTCAGTAACAAAATCTCAATCAATATACAATAGACAATAAGGGCACAACAAACAGACAAAAAGAAACAACAAAGAAACAAAAAGAAAGGAGAAATTTCATTACAAATGAAACATAATTTCACGTCTAAGATTAAGGCCATAAGGCACACGTGTCAAACTGCGGCCCTCCAGCTGTTGGAAAACTACAACTCCCATAATGTATTTATATGAATCTTATAACGAGGGGCATGATGGGAGCGAGTTGTGTTACACAAACAGCATGGCGGGCCGCAGTTTGACACCCCTGCCATAAGGGGTCAAGGTATTTAGTATCAACATCCAATCGGCTTCCCTATCATATAAAAGATACTCTACATCTCCTCCCCTTTTGTTTTTTACTAACCTTTCTATATCCACCAGTTGTAAACTCTCAGTATTAGCATTGTGACAATCAATGAAATGTTGAGAGGCAGATGACTTATTTCTACGCATACTGCTATTGTTAATGTCGTATAAATGCTCCAGAACGTGCGTCTTTAATTTAAGTGTAGTACTGCCCACATACATTTAAATTTTTACAGGGGGGGGTGCTCTGGTGTTCAATAAATGATGTAGACAACAAAACAGGAATTACAGTTTATATACTTTGAGATGGGAAAACTTTTGGTACCATCAGCATTAAAAAACTGTTTTGAAGGTATAGCAAATGAACATGTTTTACACGGGTGGGAGCCGCATTTTACAAATCCCTTATAGTGGAAGCAGATGTGTTATAAATGAAACTGTGAGACAACAGATTACCCAGCGTCAGGCACTTCCTAGGGACTATCCTATAGCCGTCAGACAAGATATGATCCAGTATTTCATCCTCTTTTAACAATGGAATATATTTAAGGATAATATCCTTAATTTGATGAAATTGGCGGCTGTGATTTAACACCAGAGTGGGCATGCTAACTTCTTTCCCTATTTGGGATCTAACAGAAAGCAAACTGGGGCGAAATCTATTTTTTTACCTTTTTTTGTGGCCCTTTCCAGAATCCAATTTGGGTAACCGCTAGCTCTCATTCTTTCACAGACCATTTTTTCTTCACGTGCGTAAGCAAGAGAGGAGCTACAATTCCGTTTAGCTCGAATGAGCTCACCAACTGGAATAGCTTTTTTAGTATGGCTGGTATGAAAACTACGGTAATGTAAGGTAGTATTGCCCGACACTGGTTTGCGATATGACTTGGTTTCAACTGTGACTTCTGGGACACCCTCCAACCTGTGGTCCAAAAACACCATCTGAGTAGGATGACTAGTGTAAGTGAACCGCAAATTAAAAATGTTATTATTGAGATAGTCAACAAAGAGTGGTTTGGCAGACACATCACCCCTCCAGATAATGAGGAGATCATCAATGTATATGCCATACCACTCCAACTGCTCCACAAAAGGATTGGAATCTGAAAAAACATAAATATACTCCCACCAAGATACAACAAGGTTGGCAAGGGACGGGGAAAATTTGGCCCCAATGGAGAACCCTTTGTCTGTAGGTATATCCCATCATCATACAAAAAGTAATTGTGCTCCATAAGGAAGTTAGTGATCTCTAATATATATTGTATTGACTCAATGGTAAAATCACTGAAGGTTTCAAGATGAAATTGTAACGTCGAAATGGCGATGCGATGTGGGATGCTAGTATACAGCGACTCGACATCGCAACTAAGCCAACAGAATTCTTGGTGCCAAACCTTATGTTGTAATGACATGAGGACATTTTTAGTGTCCCGGAGATATCCAGGTACACGAAGAACTAATGGCTGGAGCACGACAGTATGAAGATTTTTGGCGCATTAGAGTGTAATGTGCCCAACTTTGAGAGACGTATGAAGGAAGACGCTTCAAAGTGAATTATTGCATCTCTTATTCAGTGTATAATGCGCCTGACTGTATGAAAGTGTTTTTTATGAGATTAAAAGTGGTGTCTAAAGTTTATCACGTCTCGTCTGTGAGGTTGGCGCATAACGAAGCATTAGTAATGCGCCAAACATTTGTAAGGGCTGGAAATAAAAGAAAAGTCATTAGAATAGCATGTCAGTGAATAGAAACAATGGTAGTGATCTTGCTTGGTGCACCACAGGTACCATCAATTACCTGTGCTGTGCTGGTCTTGCTGTTATGTAGAATAAAGGGTGAGAGCAGCAAAAGTAAATTTCAAATTTAAAACGTATGAGTACAAATCGTTTCATAGTTTATAGGCCGAAAAAGACAAGACATCCATCAAGTCAGCTGTTTGTGCTTAGGTGTTAATCCAGAGGAAGGCAAAAAAACCCCAATGAGTGTAGAAGCCAATTGTCCTCATTTTAGGGGAAAATTCCTTTCCCGACTCAATCTGGCAATGGAAAAATCCCTGGATCAATGACCCCTCTCCCGAATCCTAGACTCTAAACATGTTCTATTATACGCTCCAGAAATGCATCCAAACCATTTTTGAACTATGTTAGTTGAATTCACCCTGACAAGTTCCTCTGGCAGATAGATTCCATAGGTCTCACTGCTCTAACAAGTAACAGAATTCCTTCTATGTTTATGTAGAAACTTTCGTTCCTCAAGACGTAGAGGATGCCCCCTTGTTCTATGAAACTATGAAATCTTTAGCTTTTTAATATTTAGCTTTTGAACATGGGGAGGTGGTAGGCGAGCAAGGAGGGGCATAGGACGTGCAGCTAGGGGTACTCCTTCCGGTGCTCCGGACAACACACAAGCGAGCACATCGTCAGTCGCTGGACCGTCAGGCCTGTTAAAAATATCTGAGCATAATCAGTGGGTTATTTAACCCCTTACCGCCGGAGCGAGTTTGGCCTTCCTGACAGAACCCCGGTTTTAAAATCTGACGTGTCAATTTATGTCGAGCAATAAACTTTTTACACTTTTACCTATCCAAGTGATTCAGAGAATGTTTTCTCGAGACACATTGTGCTTTAAGTTAGTAATACATTTTGGTCCATACAATCCTTGTTTATTTGTGAAAAGTATCAAAATATCATGGAAATTTGCAAAAATTTCAATTTTCAAAAATGTATGCGTGTAAGACAGATAGTTATTCCACTAAAATAGTTTATAACTAAGCATCTACATATGTCTTCTACTGTAGGTTTGTGCATAATTTTTTTTAATGTTTTTTTTGCACATCTTAGGGTGTTTTAGAAAATTAGGGCCACATGTATGAAAATGGTTTTCATCTACTAGAAACTCACTTTCTTCTGCCCATAGGGTTACTATGGGCAAAAAAAGTGAATTTTAGACCTAACGGCTTTTCATTCATGTGCCCTTAGTAGTAATTTTTCACATTTTTCAGATAATTTGCAAAATAGATTTTTTTACGGACCAGTCCAGTGCTGACTTGGCTTAGAGGGGCCTGTATGTTAGATACCCCCATCTAAGAAACTAGACCCCTTAAAGTATTTAAAACAGCATTTAGGAAGTTTGTTACCCCTTTAGATATTTCAATAAATTAAAGCAAAGTGGGGTTAAATTTCAAAATTTCACTTTTTTTTGCAGAAGATTTCAATTTTTATTCATTATTCACTGGAACAAGGTAGATGTGACCAGGTAAATGCAACTCGACATCAATTCTCCAGATTCTGCCATTTTCGTATGTAGCCCTAGTGCGTTATTTGGCTCAACTCCAAGCCCCGGAAAGAATAGGAGGAGCACCTATCGGACTCTGGGGTCTCATTTTATTACGATTTTATTTAAGAACCATTTCAGGTTTGCGTATGCCCGAGGGGCTAAAACTTAATAAACTCCTCTAAAAAGACCCCATATTGGAAATTACACCCCTTAAGGAATAAATCTGGGGGTGTAGTGAGTATATCGACCCGACAGGTGTTTCAACAATTATTTTTTAGTGTTAGGCTTGTTGAAAAATGAAAGATAATTTTTTTCAATAATCTGCAATTTTAGCTAAAATTTTTAATTTAAAAAGCATACAAATTGTGTTATACAATTTCTTCCAAGTTTGACGATACCCCACATGTGGGTGTAAGCTGCTGTTTGGGCGCATGGCAGGGCGTACAAGAGAGTGAGGAGCGCTATTTGGCTTTTGGAACCTTGACTTTGGTGGGTGCTATGTTGCAGTTGCAAAGCCACCAAAGTACCAGAACAGGTAAAACCTTCCAGAAGTTGCCCCATTTTGGATTTAACCACCCCTCATGGATCTCATCTAGGGGTGTATTGTGCATTTTGAGTGCACAGATGTTCCGTAGTTTTTTAGCGTTGGGCCACGAAAATGGGGAATGCAGTTCTGCCTTTGTTTTTGAGGCTTCATTTTTACAGTGTTCGCCGTACGGGATAAATGAAAGGATAACTTACTATGTGGTTCGGTACAATTGCAATTATATACATTTTATTTAGTTTTTTATTTTTTATTACTTTTACACAATAGAAATGCATAACTTTTTTATTTTTCTGTATTTGGAGCTGGTTATGGGCTTTTTTTGTGGGATGAGTTGTTGTTTCTGTTGGTACCATTATGGGGTGTATATGATGCTTTGATCACTTTTTATTAAGGTTTTTGTGAGGCATTTGAACAAAATACAGCAATCCTGGTAGTGTTTTTATATTTTACAGCGGTCATCATGCGGTGTAAATGAATAAATAAATCCTTACTCAGCGGGTCGATAGGATTACATCGATACCCAATTTAAATCATTTTTTAAATGTTTTACTGCATGTAAACAATAAAACATTTTAATTAAAAAGTAAGAAATGTTTTTGGGGGGCATCACCACATGTCTGAGAGCCATAACTTTTTTATTTTTCTGTTTACGGAGCTGTGTAAGGGGTTGTTTTTGTGTGGGATGAGTTGACGTTTTTATTGGTATCATTTTTGGGGGGACAAGGCTTTTAGATCACTTTTAAATACGATTTTAGGAAGGCGGTGTGAAGAACATATTGCAATCCTAGTAGTGTTTTTTATTTTTATTTTTAATAGCGCTCACCGTGCAATATACGTGACAAGTTAGTTTTACTCCAAGGGTTTTTTTTTTATCAAAAAGTATCGCTGTCTTCTGATAGCCATAACTTTTTAATTTTTCTGTATAGAGAGCTTTTTAAGGACTTATTTTTTTTTGCGGGATGAACTGACGTTTTAATTGGCACCACTATGGTATTTATATGAGCTTTTGATCACTTTTTATTCCATTTTATGTGCTGCTGGATGAACAAAAATCTCACTTCTGTGACTGTTTTTTTTTTTTTACAGCATTCACTGTACTGATTAATTAACATGACAAATTTATAGGGAGGGCTGTTACGCATGCGGCAATACCAAATATGGGTACATTATTTATTTCTGATCTTTTTTGGGGCGATTGCCGTTTATAAAGTGGAAAAAGGCAGTGTACGTGTTTTTATTCTATTTTTCGTGTTTGTGTGTTATTTTTTTACACTGTTTTCACTTTTCCCCAGAGGGGAATTGCATGAGCGATATTAAAATCGCTCATACAAGAGGATACACCGCATTACTGCTGTGTACTGGTCGCCATGGTGACTGTCAATCACCATGCTTAAAATGCATTGCGGGCATGGTGATGTCACCGGATAACACAAAGCATCCGGGTTTCAGTTAAGGGGACCACCGAGCGGCATCTCCGCCGCTCGCTGAGCAGATGGCAGGCAGAAGGAGCTCAGTCCTCCTGCCTGCAGCTTCATTATCGACATCATATTGGTGCGATAATAAAAGGGTTTAAATACCCGGGGCCTTTTGTCACTCCAGCCGCGGGGATGCGCATGATGCCACGGTAATATCCCGCGGGGTCCCTCCCGCAATCTTGGAGCTCCCCTTGTGAGCTCGCAGGATCGCCATATCCCCATATGTAATTTGTGGGAAACTTTTCCCGACCTTTACATATGGGACGTCAAATGTCGGAAAAGGGGTTTAAAGTAAAAATTTGTTTTTGATTCTATGGATTTTTTTAAAAATGATTTTTAGGAGAATTTTTTATATTTTTGGGATTTTTTTATTTTTTAAAGTAAATTTTTTATTTAATTTTTTTTATAGTTTGATAATTATCATAAATTTCTTGTTATTTTTTACTGGTGTAAATTGAGAAAAAAAACCCTTTTTGCCCCAAAAGCAAACCAGCTCCACCTTGGCTCCTCGGCCAGGGGGACCACATTGAAATAGGTGGTCTGCTTTTTTCGAGCAGAAAATGCGCCTAGTTTTTGCCAAACCCCACATTCTATAGTGTCTAATATTATGCCCTGGGGTTTCGGCCCACCCCCAGAAAGCCCCCAAAAATATTGGGCCCCGCAATAAAAATTTTATTTTCTAAAAAAGGAAAAAATGCAACTAAACTAAAATCCCCCCGAATTGAATTTACGAAGTGTAAAATTTTGTTTTTTTTAGATTTTCAGGAAAAACTTCCCGGGTTCGGGAAACGAAGTCGAAAATTTTGGGGATTTCCGGAACCCGTCTATTTAAAAAACAAAAGGGTGGGGCTTTTGTTTTTAAAAAGGGCCCTCCCCCCCCCCCTGGGAACCCACATGGGGGCTAAAATGGGAAAGGGAAACTCGGGGAGGAAGAAGGGTTTTTTCTGCATAAAAATTGTGAAGGGTTTAAAAGCCAATCAGGGGAACCGGCGGGGGGGTTTTCTTTAAAGTCACCACATTATAAAAGTCCGGGCGCGCGCCGGGGAGCTCCCCACTCCTCTCACTGTGTCATAAGGGGGGGTTTGCTGCCGGGTGTTTAGCTTTTTACTGAAGATTTGATTTTTTTTTTTAGCGATTTCTGTGGGGGGGATCAAGTTTTTGCCCTAAAGGAAAAACTGTTCTCTTAATGTTCTATTTTTTTTTTTTTGGGGGTTTTGGGTTTGGGAAATCCCAGTGTGGGCCCACTGCTGTTTGCATTTAAAATTCAATATAAAAAGTGGGATCTAAGCCGGGTTTTTGTTGTATTCATTTAAAGAAGGAACAGCTAATTTTTTCAATACAAATACCACTTTCATTTCTGGCTGCTACAAGTCTATTGGCGGCAATTTTACATCCAGGGGTTAATTGAAGCGTTGTTTTGCTCGGTGTGCTGACAAAAATAAACAGTCTTTTTCTAAATGCCAAAATATATACATTTTTCTGTAGCCTACTTCACAAGCGAAAGGTTAATTACAACTGTATCTCTTGTTCGATGTGGCGTAGAAAACAAGCAATGTAACACGATACAAAGCTACTATTTTGGTGGGCTCAATTTCTTTTGGCGCAATTTACATCAAGGGGTTATATTTTAAGCGTTGTTTTTGCTGGTGTGCTCAAAAAAATAAAACGTCTTTTACAACGCCACAATATATAAACCTTTTCCTGTAGGCCTAATTAATGTCCAGCCGAAGGTTAATTAAGCCTGTTGTGCTTTTACATTTTAGTAATACAACACTGTGTTTTTAAACGGCACATTACAAGTATAATTTTTACTGGCCCGTTTGTGGGAGCGCAATTTATATCGAAGGGTTACCAAGCTTGTTACTGGGTTCAATTTTGGAGGTCAAACATACAAGGGTGTATATTATATTAATATACAGTATCTGTTCATCAAAATAGTGTCTGTACATTTTTAGAAAAACTCAGTATGTCCAGCACCAGGGGGGGGGGGGGGAGTAGGTGCGCAGGCTCCTGCACCTGCGAGTGGCAAGTGGCAAACATTCTGGAAGAGGCCCAGGTCGCATGCAAGCGCAGCAATGGGGACGTGCGCAGCAGGGGTAAACTCGACGTGATGGCGCCACTCAATCTTGCCGCTGTCATTTAGCGCGCAGATGTGTTGTTCAGCAACCCCAAGGGTTCTTGATTGGTTGACTAGGTCATCCCTTATTCTCCCAGATGACATCTGACAACCCCAGACACAGTGTCGGGTGGGAAACCTCAGACAAAAACCACTTAGTTGGCATGGCCAGGGAGCGGGGTCGCGGCACTCATCTTTCCTCAGCACGCCTCTGTCCCATTCCGGTTCCCTCAGCCAGAGTCTACTATTGTGGTCATGGGCTCAGCGCCACTATATAGCAGAGGATGAACAATTTGAGGAGTGGCATAGTCAGTTCAAAGCCTACTTGGCAGCGAAGAACATGGGCCAAAAAATTGTTACCCTGACTTCTTGCAGTAGGCGGCCAAAGTACTAGATGTGGAGAGTTGGCATGGTGAGTGTAGTGTTGTGAGAGGTCAGCCTCGGCATACAAGAAGAACCGGTGATGAGGACAGCAGTGACAGGATTTTGAAACACAAATAGTTGATGTATTATAGACCGACCGAAATTGAGGAAGCCGGGGTGAGTTGGGAGAGGCAAAGGGCTTCATCATCTGTCAGAGAGAACGAGGGCGTCCCAGCTTGCGGTCAGGCAGCAGCGCAGCCAGGGCAAGGGAGTCGTTAAATACAGTCGATTAGTGGCCGTTTGAGGTCAGCAGGATAGCAGCAGACATGTTGAATGGTGGGGGGCACCAAGCGGCAAAGGGGTAAAATATCAGCTTTAGCCAGGTCCAAAGCGATAGTAAGCGGCACAGGGGATTGATCTAGCGAGGGTCAGCGGCGGCATAGTACCCAGTAGTCACTCCATGTTGCCGTTACAGACAGCAGTTGGCGAGTAGAAATAATCGATCTCGTGCAAGGTGTGGCCTGTTCTTTTGCAATAGTACACCGGGCAGGAGCACGAATATGGGTAGTAATGTAAGAATCTATCGTGATGGCAGAAAGTGCTATAAGCGTGGCCTAGGGAGCTAACGTTTGGCCCTCTCCACTGGCCCTGCTCATGTCAAACACATGCACGCGTCACCCATCCGGTGGGCCGGGTGACAGAAAGAACGTGGCTCAGATGTGGTGTGGGTACATCACCTGCCGCCGCAGCAACAAGCAGCAGAAGCCGGCCCAGTAGTTTCGCATGCCATTCTATGTCAGCCCAGTACTCAAGGCTCCACCACCTCTGCAGAAGGGAGCTGGTTTCTCTTTGACATCATCTGGCCGGTTTCAGATTGCTCCTGCTACTCGTTACTCATGGCGCCAGAGTAGCCGTTCAGTTGAGGCGATTGCAAAGAGACAACGTATTGTCGTCCAACCATCATAAGGTTGCAGCAGCCTGACACGTGCTCCTGTCCAAGTTGTTGGTATTGCAGTCCCTCACTTTCACCAATGGTGGGGCTCATCACCATTCATAGAACTAATGGCTTGTGCCGAGCCTGAGATGGAGAGTCTCCAAGCCGTAACTTTATTTTACCAAAATGGCGAAAGTACCAGCACTCCTTAAATAGTGTAGAACTAGAAGGGGGTCAGTCCTTGAGCTTATCGGTTTTTTGTTTCCATGAGTGATCGGCAGCGGTGGGACGTCTGGAGTGTAACTACGTTCAGGGCCAGTACCATGTCCTCTTTACGGCCCACTGGGTGGAATGTGCTTTCCTAGCCCAGGCACACCAACTTCTTGGAAAGGAGACGCCGCTGTCTACCTCCACCGCTGTCAAAACTGCTGAATCTGCGCCAATGTCCGCATCCTCCTCCCCACCACCACCAAACATATCAGCCTCCAAAAGTACTGCTCCAATCATACCACATGTGTAGCGGCACAGCGGTGTCACGCAGTTCTACACCTGGCTTGCCATCGTGCGAACGAAGTCACACAGGGGAAGGAACTGCTCATGCCGTCATGCAGCACGAAATCGATGTGGTGGCTTTTCCGCGCCAAACTGCAAATCGGAAACCATGGTGACGGACAATGGTGAGGAAAGGAACTGGTGTCCGTGCTGTGCACCGAGGGAGGGGTTGGTCCATGCCCGGCATGGGCCACGTGTTCAATCTGGTTGTGAAACAAGGGTTCCTGAAGTCTTCCACCGCTATCTTCAGAACATTCTGGATAAATGGCCAGGGCATGAAACTGTGCATGCACTTTATCCATTCGTACAAAGGCCAGGAAACACGGCTACTCGAGTTGAAGCAAGCCAGAAGAGACGGCTCACCCAACACACTCCTGATTATGCGATGGTTTCACAACCGCTGGAATTCCTGCATGCACAATGTTCGGACCGACTGTATGAACAGAGAAAAGGCAATTAACGATTTTTTGATGATCCAAGGAGGACAGAAGTACCCCCTGTGTAAAATTTGATGTCAGCCCAATGGCTGCTCATGCGTGACACCTGCCGTTTGTTGTAACGGCCTACTTCGAGGAGAGCGAGTTAATTTGTCAGTCAGACCAGGATATGGGAGAATAAACGTCATTCCATGATTCATGTACTGGAAACAAGATGCTGAGAACTAATTTGTGCTGGGCAGGGGGACTGGAGATGTGAAGTGACTACATCTCGTGGCCACATGAGTCCGGAGAAGTGTGGAGACGTGAAGGAAATAGTAACTTCGGGTAATGAGAGTGGGGGGGAAGGAGGAGGAGGCGGACATTGGAATGCAGAAGCTATTGTCTGGTGAATTGAGTGGATTTTTCTACCCAGGTGACAAGAGAGGTAGGAGCATGAGCAAGCTGGAGGAGGTGGATGGAGAATGAGGAAGACGAGGCAGATGAACCCCAACGCACTCGTGGCAGTGTATATCAGTTGGAAAATGGAGCGGGAGCCAATCGGAGTAACTTGTGCAGATGGGCCCGCAGCATGCTTATTTTGCTGAGCTATAGACTAAGCCCGAAATAGTCTGCATCCGGCAAGAGGGATGGACTTACTGGCTATCCACCCTATTGGGACCATTGTAACGACCAACCTGGTCCAAAATGGAAGCCTTTTTTCCCAGCTATTGAGAGGGAAGACAAACTAAATACTATAGGGAAATCCTTCGTAATCAGTTGGCCGTGCCTATGAAGCGGTCTTCGTTCCATCCCTCTGACAGGTACTGACCGGGGGGTTACCTCAGCGCTAACGTACTACTGCATTTGATGGCTTGCTGGGGGAAGGTTGGGGGGGGGAGGGGGGGAGGGTGCATAGTACAGCTTCATCAGTAGTAATCTAAGTCTGGGAGTCACTGATGAGAAAGCTTCCTTCACCCTCCTAGTGAGGGACGGGCAGACGACAGCAGCAGCAGCAGGCCTGGAAGCAGACCTCTGAACCACAACAAGGTTGTGGCCTACTTGGACAGCACTCTGCCACGTCAGTTGAAGAGCCGCTGGGACTACTGGGCAGCCAAACTGGTGTGTGGCCGCAAATTGCCGAGAGTTGGCAGTGGAGAAGCTGTCCTGCCGGCCAGTAGTGTGGCATCGCAGAGCTGGGGGTTCAGTGCGCCGGGGGCATCGTTACCCCAAGGACGAACCCGCTTGTCACGGGGAAAGGAATTGTGGAACGAGCTGCTTTTGTCAAGCTGAATCAGGCGTTGGATCGGCCAGGATTTTCCACACCACCACTGCCTTAGGCGTCAGTTCGGGTTCAAACTACCTGGGCTATCAGCCACTATTATGATGCCGCCAAACCGCCCCCCCTGATGCCACACCTCTGCTGCAGTTTATCATCTAGCCCTACCACCATCTTTCAAGGGAAATGGTTTTCCACCCACCTCAACACTCTTGTCATTTGTGCCACTCTATGACTCATCTTGCTGTTGCTGTTGCGTGAAATCCACACTGTGTCATTGTGCACTGTCTGACCTCATTTGCTGTGCTTGTGGCTGCTGCAATGTCCTCCACACTGTGTATTGTGGCACACTGCCTGCACCTCATGCTGCTGCCCGCCGTGAACTCCGCTCTCAGTCATTGTGCCACGCTGTGGCTTCCTCCTGTTTTTATGCCACCTCCAGATGTCTTGTTTGCCATCTCTAGACCTCATGATGCTGCTGTGGACTCCTGCCGTTGCCCTCCACACTGTGTCATTGTTGCCTCTTGCATGAACCTACTTTACTGCTGCCGCAGCGTGAACCTGCCGCTATCAGTCATTTGTGCCATTTCTGTGGGCTTCCTCTGTTTTGCCACCCCTCCAGGGAATGTCATTTGCCCACTGCCTCTGATCTCATGCTGCTGCTGTAGTGACCTTCCACACTGATGTGATTTGTGCCTCCACTTCTGTGGGCCTAATACTCGGTTTTGCCGTCTTCCAGAATGTCATTGTGCCACTGCCGATCTCATTACTGCTGCCATGCCCGTGACCTCCACACTGTGTGATTTGTTTGCCATCTTTGGCCTAGATACTTGTTCTGCGGCCTCCAGAACTGTTAATTTGTGCCATGCTTACTTCATATAGGCTGGCCGACCGGGGACTCCACACTGGTTTTTTGTGATTGTGCACTCTGTGGCCTAATACTGTTTTGCCGCCTCCAGAACTGTCATTGTGCCACTGCCCCTGATTCTTCATGCTGTGCTTTGTCTGTGATCCTCATCACTGTACATTGTGCCACTCTGTGGCACTCTAATACTGTCTTTGACGCCTCCAAGAATGTCATTGTGCCACTGCTGATCCTCCATACTGCTGACGCCCCTGACTCCGCTTCGTCATGTGTGCCTCTCTCTGTGGCTTTCCTTGTGTTTCAGCCACCTCAGCAATGTTCATTGTGCCACTCTCTGAACTCATGCAGCATGTGGCCTGCGCCGTTCACCACTCCACACTCTGTCACTAACTGTTGGCACACTAGCTCTCAGCTTGTGTTTTGCTTTTCCAGTATCTCTGGCAAATGACTTTATCAGGCAACATTCCCGCTTGGTTTTTTGGTCAGATATTGCCTCTTAAGTGCCCAGGGATTTTTATATTTGAAGCGATTCTAAGAGCGGCGGCAGTCATCTGCGTGTCATACTAAACACACAAATGTATGAAGGACAAACCAATCTACCCCTTCTCTGCATATTTTTAAAAACATGGCACAAACGTTTCTAGACAGCACCACTGCTGGCTCTCTGTGCAGACTGGAAATAGCCTGCTTTTTGTAAAGGTGATTCGCTGCCGAAGTAATTCGGAGTACCCGAATTTATTTTTGTCGGGAAAATTCGGCAAAGTAGACCGAATCGAATTTTTTAGAAATTCGCCCATCTCTCACACACTAACCACATTTGTATACGCATCGCAGCCCACATTACTTTGGACACAATTTATTCCAAAAAAAGGGTGAGAAAACTCTTTATTAACATAGTTCTCACATATGACGTATTCTTACACTCCTCTATTATGCTGTTTATGATAGAATACTGGCGGTGACTGGTCGTCGTCATAAAAAGATAAACAAAGATACATTCGAATTTAACATGTTGCCCCTTCGGGTGACATGTAGTGAATTGCATATGCCTTTTTTTTTGCCATTATAATTTGCCAAAGTTTGATGTGGAACTGAATAACCCAAGTTTGGCGATTACACTACATGGACCATACAAGGGAAAATGTAATGAATGGGTTTTCACCCTTTTCTGCCGTAAAATGTGCCAGACGTAAGCGGGCTGCGATTTATAATGCAGCAAACACGTGTTAGGTGCAGTGTTTGCAAGACTTAACAATTTTTAATGCACCGAACATGAAGGGGCGTACTGGGGATGTTCTTGGGGCATGTTGCACCACACTCATAATATTAGATACATATATGAATGTGGATCGGCAAAACTAGGCGGCCTATGATTCCTGCTCGGACAGGCAGAACCTATCTTAATGTGGTCTGCGTCTGGAGGCCTTAGAAGTGGAGTAGATTATGCTGTTAATAATTATCAAAATTATATAACATTTTAATTGATTTTTAAATTGTAATAAAAAATTTTGTTATCATATAATAAGTAATATGAAAATTATATAATACTCTAGTGTTGAGCGAATTACGTTTGACATCGACATCGGTCGATGGTCGATAGCGACCATCATCGCATCGCCAAGATAGTCGATGTGGAAGCATGTCGAAATATGAGCAGATGACCTTAAAGTTTCTATGGGAGAGCAACAAACACTTCATTCTGTACACCCAAACTGGGCTGGGAGAAGCTGGAATTAACATCCAAACAGTTCGAAATGGGATACGTGCTACATCTTAGGCAACACATTTTAGGTTATTAAAAACAGCAGCCACTAGAAAAACAAAAACACACAAAACATTCACTATCCCTGTCTTGTAACCCACGCCATGACAATTAACCGCATCACCACAATTTAAACTGTGCCAGAAGGCAGATATGATTTGAAACCATCATCTTACTTGATAACTGGACATTTGAATATCCTGTACCTGGAACGCATGCATGAGCCCCAAACTTGCATGACCCAGATTAAAAAAGTGCCGGAAAAAAAACAAAAGAGTCTTTCAACCACCATTTTAGTTGAACTGGACATGACTATAATGTTCCTGGGCCAACGTCCATGAGCCCAAAACCTTGCATGACCCCCAGATTCTAAAAGTGCAGGGAAAAGGAGGTCTTTCAACCACCATTTTTAGTTTCATGGACATTGACTATTACCTGGTCCTGGGCCACCAGCATGAGCCCCCAATCCTGCATGACCCCCAGATTAAGAAGAGTGCCGGAGAAAAAAATAATAGGTGTCTTTCAACCACATTTTAGTTGAACTGGACTTGACATTTCTGTCCTGTACCGCAGATGACCATCCTTAAACCTGTCTGACCACATATTCATTAAGTGCCGGAAAAGGGTCTTTCAACTCCACCATTTTTAGTTTCACTGGGACATTGGACCCATATACCTGTCCTGGGCCCAAGCATGAGCCCCAAAAACTGCATGACCCCAGATTAAAAAGTGCCGTAAAAAAGGAGGTACTTTGAACTCAACCCATTTTAGTTGAAACTGGACATTGACCTATATTTGTTCCTGTACGCCGCAGGAGTATGACCATTAACACCTGTCTGACTCCCAAAGATTCAAAAATGAGTGCCGGAGGAAAAGGAGTCTTTCAATCACCCATATTAGTTTCATGGACATTGACTATACCTGTACTGGGCAACAGCATGAGCCCTCAACACCTGCCTTGGACCCCAGGATTAAAAAAGTGCCGCGAAAAAATGAGTCTGTTTCAACCACCATTTTAGTTGAACTTGGACATTTGACTATATCTGTCACTGTTCCCGCAGAATGACCATTAAACCTGTCTGACCCACAGATTCACAAGTGCGGGAGAAAAGGAATAAGAGGAGTTTTTCAACCCACATTCTAGTTTCAACGGGGACATTGACCTATCCTGTCCTGAGGCCACAGCCATGAGCCCCTAAAAAACCTGATGACCCCAGATTTAAAAGTGCCGGAAAAAAAGGAGTCTTTCAACCAACAATTTTAGTTTCACTGGATATATATGTCCTGTTCATGGGGTAGCGCTTGCCCCTCCTTATGAGTGTGGACCATTTGAGCTTCAATTGGTGAAAATACTGGTGGTTAACGCTGATGTTTCCACCAGGTGCCTTTTTCTTTGGCAATTCTTTTCTTATTTTACTCAACGTTGCTGGAGGAAATTGGTCTCTGTACTTTGTTCTTGTCCGGGCTCCATACTCCATGTTCTCTGAATAACGTACATACTGGTCAAGTTTTTTCTTGTAAAACCCCCTTTTTTTCCCTTGTACAATTCAGAGGGAATTTTTTACCAGCTATTTTGTACATGCATGTTTCTTTAGTAGTTAAATCTAGAAAACACATTTTTAAATAGGATGGAATCACCACCTTGTGCTATGTTTCTCTTTTTTTATTTGTATTAAATTGGGTTTTGTCATCAACTACGGGATTGATAGCTTTGTTTAAATACCTTTGGGCAAACCAAGTAATTTGCAATATGTGTCCATTAACAGTGTCATACCTATTCCTGTTTCTGACTGCACCATCACCCTTGTGCCAATCTTTGTCAATTATTGAAAGACAAATTGGTCTTGTGTTAGAGAAAACACATATTTTTATTAAAGGACTCCTGTAAGTTTAGATGCATCTTCAAAGCAAAATTGCCCCCACAAAAATTACAAAGGCATGATGCTTTGAGCCACTTTAGGACAATTGTGAAGAACAAATGTCTGTTAGAAACAACATTTTTTTTTAATATTAGGACCTGTAGTTATAGCTGCATTTCCAAAGCAAATGCCCCAAAAATTCAAAGCATGACCTGGAGCCACTATTGAGAACAATTCGTGTAAAGAAAAATAGTCTCTGTTAGAATACAACATTTTTATTTGTAGTCTGAATAGGACCTGATAGTATAGTCTGCATTTCCAAATCACAAATGCCCCAAAAAATCAAAAAGCATGACCCCTTGAGCCCACTTTGGACAATTGTGAAAGAACAAATGTCTGTTAGAGAAACAAGAGGCATTTTTTATAATAGGACCTGTAGTAGTGTAGCTGCCATTTCAAAGCAAAATGCCCCGAAAAAATTCAATGCATGACCCTTGAGCCACTTTGGACAGTTGTGAAGAACAAATGTCTGTTAGATTAGATTAGAATCTAAACATTTTTTATAATAGGACCTGTAGTTTAGCTGCATTTCAAAAGCGAGGCAGACCCAAAAAACTTATTACAAAATGGGACTTCTCAGCCACTAGTTAGAAAAATGTGAGGGAGGAAAATGCCACTATTAGCAAGCCACATTTCTGTTCCAAAGGACCATAAATTATTGCTGTACTCACAGCTACATGACCCCAAAATTATAAATTGACTCTCAGCCACTATTAAAAATTGTGGGATGGGAGAAATGCCATTAAAAGCCACAATTACTATCCAAAGGACCGTTGATTAATGCTGTATCTCACAGAACATGACCCCAAAAGAATTTATTAATCAGACTTCTCAGCTCCACTATTAAAAATTGTCAGAGGGAGAAAATGCCATTAAAAGCCACATTTATGTACCATATAGGACACAATTATTATAGCTGTATTCACTAGCAAACATCAATACCTAATCCAAAACCATTGACAATGCGAAGAAGAAACTTCTCAAAGATAAAAGTTAGTTAGTGTAAATGGAAGACTGGTGTAGTTGTCATGAAACCTTGCTGTCTTTTACAGTTCCTCACAACAAAAACACAGCAAAATGGTAAAATGTTGGGAATAAGAGAATAAAAATTGATAGAGCAGTAGATAATGTCATTTTAAAAAACATTCTTTCAAGAGCGACCATTTTCATGTTTGAAGCGGAAGAATGTGAAGTAGACTCGGCAACTCATAATCGGGACCTCGGCAATTGGTAAGAGGCCTCAAAATCACAGAGATCCTGCCTGATTCATCTTGATTGAAAAGTCATACGATCCAACATTATCTGTGGAAAAGACGGATGCGTTCGTCTGTATATGGACACCTCCAGCTGTGCTGCAATGGTAATAATCTGATAAGATATGACAATGGCATGCTGGGCAGGACAACTCCTCTATAGGCGTTGACGAAGCCAGCTCGGGCTCCATTCCTTCCACCAATTTTGGATACCCAGAAGTCTATTGGTGCGGTAACACATATACAAAAACATCGGTTCGTGTTGAGGGACGCAGATAGTCGTGCCAACATGATCCTTTAAGATGGTATCTGTGTGGGTTTGGTATGTGTTGCCCATGCATTGCATGCGTTGGTGAGGGTGCGTAAACAAGAAGATTGCCATGAGGTCACCCATTTAGGTCTCTGCACAACTTCGCCTACTTTCATAGGCACTTCTTTCTACTGCATGTTCACGAAAGCTTCGATGTGATTGTTGTTGTTGCCACCGTGAAAATTTGGGGGAAAACTCGTAGAGGCTCTAGACCGCGCAACAGAATAGTTGCTCCAGTTGTGCATATCAGCAACGGGTTTCCATTTCTGAATTTTACTCTCTATTTGGGTTGGGTGAAAGGAAAGTGCTAAGGAGTTTTGTTTTTGTATACAATGCCTAGGGTTATCTCAAAGGAGATTGGTGGCCCACCCAGACGAAATGTTGTTCATTTTGATGGAATTAATTAAGTGGGCGCTGATGGATCGAATGTATGGTCAGCTGTAGAAATGAGGAGAATGGAGCAGTTCAAACGATCACATCATGTTGTAGAATGATGGAAGCCTTGATTTCGCTCTCCATCAACGCCTGGGTCGAGGGGCTCTATAGCAACTGATCATTGCTAGAATCTTCCTCCTCCGCCTCAAATTCACGGCCAACCATTCTTTTCCAAGGCAAGGGACGTCGGTAAACGTCGGTTGTCTAGGAATACCTCCTCCTCCTACTTCATCCTCCTCCTCCTCCTCCGACTGCTCTCCGGCACAGACTTCAACGAATGCAGAGCGCTCCTGACTAATGCCTGCGATGAGGCACCCTGAGAGAGTTGGAATGCGCCACCTTGCACTAGCTCTGGACCCGCCGAAACACTTGCCTAATGAAGACGATGAAATAATCATGAAATTGTGGAAACTGTCGGGTCTTGTGGATTTGACGGAGAGAAAGCTCCGTGTCCGCATCTGTGTCCGTCCTCCTCCTCCGTCGCTGGCGGGACCCGTTTTTTTTCAAGTGTCCAACGATCGTTCCAAAATTTAAAAAATCCCAAAAATGGGTCAAGCTGACAAGGGGGATTGTCCCACGACCATTTTGGTGGCTTCTTTTTAAAAACTGCAAGGAGGGCAAACCTTTCACCTGCCCCCCCACTCTCGGTGGCTCAACACCCCGGTCCCCCCCACTGGGGCCCTTTTCACCCCCTTTTTCACTTTGTACTGGGGGATTTGGGATTGGCGCTGTTTTTGGGGGGGGGGGGGGGGGGGAAAATGGGAAAAAAAAAAGGGGGGGGGGGGTGGGGGGGAAAAAAATTTAAAAAAAATGGGTGGTTTTTTATTTTTTTTTTTTTTGTTTTTAAAAATTTTGGGGGAAAGGGTTAGGGGGGGAGGCCCGGGGGGGCGGGGCCTGAACCGGGACCCAGGCGGGACAAGCAGGGTCGAACGGCGGAAGTGGAACTTAGACCGAGCCTTCCTCAGCAGGCAGTCCAGACCTGGGACTCTTTAAAATTTCGGACGACAAGGTCTGACATGTGCCAGGCAAGGATGTACTCCACCTACCGATCTTAAGGGCGGCCAGCAGATTTTCGCCCGTTATCGCAACCACCTTCCCTGGCACAAGTTCTTGGCACCCAGCCAGCGCTCGGTCTCGTTGCGGAGAGCCGTCCACAGCTCCTGACCTTGTTGGGGTTTCCCTCCAAGACAGATTAATTTCAACACGGCCTGGTTCTCGGGGCACGTGATGCACAAAAGGACCTTGGGGAAAGAACCCTGCACATCCCTGCGGTTTGAAGAGCGTGCCCCGAGCCTGAGACCCACCGTCACCCCCAAGGACATCCCCCCAGCCACCCAGTGAGCTGTCACAGAGATATAGCGGCCTTGGCCGTGCTTACTAGTCCAGTTTCGGTGGCCCAGATGGACTTTTCTGGCCACAGATGCAGACAACGCGCTTGAAATTTAGATGACACTGGCTGGCCAGGCAGGGACGGCTTTTCTGGCAAAGAAAATGCCTGCTCGGCATCTGGTAATGGGGGCAGGCAAGGGCCATGACGTGGCGGAACCCATCTGTGTCCACCAGACGAAAAGGCAACTTTCCAAAGGCCAAAAGCCTGGCATTTGCCGACATTCAGGCTTTTGGCTTTGGGATGGTTTTGGGTTACAGTGTTTATTCTGCCCCAAACCTGGAAGACAGAAGGCTGGCTGCTAGACTGGCCGCTGTACTGCGTGCAGGTCGTAAAATGGGGGAAGGAAAAGGGGGTGGGATGGGTTCCTGGTGGTGCTGGTGGTACTCGGGCGAGGGGTGGAGGCTAAGCGGAGGCTGATCCCTGATCATGACTCTGTGAGACAGGGGCAGCTGAGGAACGCTTGGTGGTGGTGGGGTGAGGAGGAGGCGGAGGGCAGGGTGTGACAGTGGTTGGAGGCCCGGCGGCGGTCTTGGCCTTTTTGGCCAAGTGTCCCTGATTTCAACTCATGCATTCGCTGCATGTGACTAGACATGTTTGGTGGTGGTTAACTACCTAAGGTTCTTGCCTCTACTTATGCGTTTACGGCAAAGGCGGCATATGACATCCCCTGGGTGAATCAGAGGCTTTCTCAAAGAAGGCCCAGGCTTGAGAGGTTTCCCGGACCTTTTTGACGGCGATAAGCGAGGAGCGGGATTTGCGCTGACCGTGGCTGGCGGAATCATATCACGGACTTCTGCGACCGCCCTCTCCTTTTTGAGGCGGAACCCGTACTGACACTACCCCCATCGTCTTCCTCCTCGTCCAGTGATGAAGCGCACGCAAGCAAAATTTTCTGAAAAGACCACGTTGGATCCGCAATGTCGTCATCATCATCATCAACACAGGGGACTTGTCGTCCTGACATTCTGCATCCAGGAGCTGCGGGCTACAAGCAAGAGGGACTGCAAGGCGTTGCCGACCGCGCCCCGGGATTTTTGCCGATTGACCGGCTTCCTTCTCCTCCTCTGATGGCATCAGTAACTGGCGTCAGAGCAGAAAATCATCCTCTTTGGCCTCTTGATCTTTTAACATGCCTTCTGACCCCAACCGCATTTTGTCATCAAAGAGGTCTTCAGAAAATGGATTAACCACATGGGGGGGTACACGAGTTGACATTTGGGGTCCCTTTAGGGTTTGGGGCCCGAGGGTGGTGATGCTGAAAGACACATTTTGGGGGCCGTGACTGGGGGGACGAGGAAAGGGAAAACCCGCTGGATTCAGGTTGCATTATCCATTTTAAGGACAATTGGCGACGCTGTTCGTTACGGGGATTTACAGGGCCCTGACCCAGCGATGACAGGCCCGGGCGGCCCCGCAAAAATGCCCATCTGCTGGCATGCTTTTGCGCCAGCAGTGGAAAGGGGCACTTTTTTCCCTTTCCCACCTCCATGTCCCACCCCCCCTTTGCTCGCTTACCACTTAAAATTTGCTCCATGGCAGAATATAAAAATTTTAGAAGGGATGGAAGAGTTTTTGGGGAAATCCCCTTAATTTAAAAAACGGCAAAACACAGCCAAATTTTCCAAATTTCCCCCAAAAACAAAAAAAAAAATTGGGTGGGGTTCAAAAATAACTGCAAGTAGATCTATCAACAAAGCTGGCCGGGGCCCAAAATGAAAAAACAGTATCTGAAATGTATTCCGGGGAAATAAAAAGGGATTTTTTGGGGAAACCCATCAATTCACCTGTGGGGACTACAAAATTCTGTATTCCAAAATTTAAATGGGAAAGGGAATCTAACAACAAAAGGGCCCGGGGCCCCGTCCAAAAGTGAAAAAACACGTATTTGAAAAAAAAATTTGGGTAATAAAAGGTATTTTTTGGCCCCTTTCAAATTTACCTGTGGGGACTCCAAAAATTGCTTTTATTCAAATTTAATGCAAAGGGGTTTTAAAAAACAAACTGGTTTGGGCCCAAAATGAAAAAAAAACTTTTCTGAAAAGTATTTTGGAAAAATAAAAAAGGGATTTTTGGGGACCTATCAATTCAAATGTGGTGCTACAAAATTTTCGTATTTCAAATTTTAATGCAAAAAGGTCCCCAAAAACAAAGCTGTACCCAAAATAAAAAACACTTTTCGAAATTTTTTCGGATTTAAAACAAGGTATTTTTGGCCCCTTTTAAAATTTACCTGTGGTGACTTTCAAAATTGCGTATTCACATTTTAAATCAAAGGGGCCTCAATGAAAAAAGCGTAGTGGCCAAAATAAAAAAAACGTATCGTAATGTATTCGGGTAATAAAAGGGATTTTTTTGGGA
>JAODAL010050249.1:0-27547 GCA_025379985.1 Phyllomedusa bahiana
TTTCAAAAATTCCTTTGAAGAGCAATTTGATGACAATGCGGTTGGTATCAAAAGGCATTTCAAAAGATCAAGAGGCCAAAGAGGACAATTTTCTCTGCTGTGACGCCAGGCTGTTGGCCTTAATAATGCCTTCTTCACTAGAAAAGCTGTCCCTTTGCAGAAAAGATCTCCAGTGCGTTGGCTGCATCGGTGTCCACCAAAGTCCATCTCACTACAGACACATGGACTAGTAAGCATGGTCAAAGGCATTACATCTTACTGACTGCTCACTGGGTGATTTTGGTGGATGACAGTGCTTATGGTGATGGGTCTCAACCGAAACTCTTCAACACTGGTTTAATGGTGCAGAGTCCAGATCCCCAACCTCGACGGGTAGTATCACGTGCCAAGAGAAACCAGGTCAAGAGCTGTTGACGGCTCTGCGCACTCAGACCGACCAGTGGCTGGGTGCTAAGAACCTGGTGCTAGGCAAGTTGGTGCGCGACAACAGGAGAAATCTCCTTGCTGACCTTAATATTGGTAGACTTACATCCCTTGCCTGGCACATGTCATGAACCTGGTTGTGCAGAAATCTCTCAAGCGCTACCCGGGTTTTGACTGCCTTCTGAGGAAGGCTCAAGGTCTTAGCGCACATGTGCGGCGTTCATACTCTGCTTTAGCATGACTGGCAGCGTTGCAGCGTCATCTGGGCCTCCCCGTCAACCGTCTGATATGTGATGTGGCATCATGCTGGAATTCCACCCTCCACATGCTCCAGTGATTGTGGCAGCAGTGTAATGCCATTATACAGTATGAAGTGTCGCATGGACTAACTAGCAGTTTTGCGGACCTCAGGTTCTTGATCCATAGAGAGTGGAGGCAGGTGAAGGATCTCTGCACCATCCTTGATAGTTTTGAAGAGGCCACCAAAATGGTCAGTCAGAACGATGGCATTGTCAGCATGACCGTTCCTGTTATATATTTACTGGAACAAGTGTTAGTCACGCATTAGCAGCAAGTCCCAGCAGTGATGGAGGAGGAGGAGGCAGACACAGACCCTTGGTCGCCAGAGGATGTTGAAGACCTGATTGTTTCCCAATAGTATAGGTCTTCTTTAGGCGATGGTTCTAGATCCAGGGAGGGTGCAGGATGGCAGTTCAGCTCACAGAGTTGAGCGCATGAGGCTAGCCAGGGCTCCGTTGATGGTCAGGATGAGGAAGTTGAGGGGGATGAGGAGGCAGCGGTGGACAGTGGTGAAGGGTTGGCACAGATTACAGGAGGAGGCGGAGGAAGATCTGGTTAGTGCCCCTCGACCCTGAGACTTGGGAGATGCCAGCATCATCTCACACATGAGTACTTGGATGCTACATTACCTGCAACATGACCCACGCATCAAGGCAATAAAAATGAACAGCGATTACTGGGTGGCCACCCTCCTTGATTTACAAGATATTCAGCATTCAGACACACAGAGACCACCTTAAGACCATGGTCCATGACTACCTGCGACTCAACACCGATGTTTTTGGACTTGGTCTGGACAAATTCGACTTTTGGTTGTTCAAACTGGATGAATGGCCTGAGCTTCATCGACACGCCATAGAACTTTTATCCTGCCCAGCAGCCAGCGTCATCTCGGAACGCACATTCAATACAGCTGGCGAGGTGATAACTGAAAAACGTATCCGTCTTTCACCTGAGAATGTGGATCGTTTGAAATTTATCAAAATGAATCAAGCGTGGATCTCTGACGATTTTGTTGCCCCGCTTGCCCAAATGTCACTGACTGTAAACTGTAAACATGTCTTCTTGCCCAATGTGAAATGCAATTCCATCATTTCATCTATTAACATCAGTCTTTCTAATTCATCAGGTGTCTGCAATAAGCCAACTACTAACCTTTTCGGGGGCCCATACACCCAAAATCAAATGGGGCCCCACTCATTACTAGTTCCTATTTTTTAACATATCAGTGGGCCACTTTTTGATTAGGGCCCCTGACAGGAGTACTGCCTATACTGCCCTACTGGCACCCCTGGTGGTAGCAGATGCTATAGGTTCCTGCATCCTGAGGGGCCCAAACCCCCCTTTGACACATAAGAAGAGACTGGTATTGGAAATAGCACATGGTAACTGGCAGGGGTGCCAATAGGGCAGTACTCCTGTCAGGGACCCTAATCAAAAAGGGGCCCACTGATATGTTAAAAAATCGGAACAAAGTAATGGGCTGGGGGCTCCATTTGATTTAGCTGCATGGGGCACTAAATGTTTAATAGATGACGGGCGGCCCCCCTGGTCCAATGCACCCCCTATAACCACAGCCCTGCCAGCTGAACCTCCGTGTTCCCCACTGGGATGTTCTTGCTTCCACCACATATATCCCATGTTCTTGTGCCCTGGTGCAAAATGTGAAAGTGGGCTCCTGCCAGTTACCATGTGCCATTCCCAATACCGCTGTCTTCTTATGTATAGTTACATAGTTACATAGTTTGTAAGGCCAAAAAAAGACAAGACGTCCATCCAGTTCAGCCTGTTGTGCTAAAGTGTTGATCCAGAGGAAGGCAAAAAACTCAAATGAGGTAGAAGCCAATTGTCCTCATTTTAGGGAAAAAAAATCCTCCCCGATTCCAATCTGGCAATAGGAAAAATCCCTGGATCAATGACCCCCCTCCAGAAACCTAGCCCCTATAATTGTTATATTATTACTCTCCAGAACTGAATCTAAACCATTTTTGAACTCTGTTATTGAATTCACCATGGCAAGTTCCTCTGGCAGAGAGTTCCACAGTCTCACTGCTCTAACTGTAAAGAATCCCTTTCTATGTTTATATAGAAACTTTCATTCCTCAAGCCGTAGAGGATGCCCCCTTGTTCTAGATCAGTCCTGGGGATAAATAAATCTTGAGAGAGATCTTATATTGACCTTTGATGTATTTAAACATATTTATTATGTCCCCCAAAGCCGTTTTTCTCTAAACTAAATAACCTTTTAAACTTGCTCATCTTCTGGGTAATTACAGTCCACCAGTCCTTTTATCATTCTTGTTGCCACCTTTGTACTGTTCAAGCTCTACAATGTCTTTCCCGGCACTGGTGTCCAAAACTGTACACAATATTCCATGTGTGGGGCTAGCCAGTGACTTGTATAATGGGAGAATAATGTTCCCATCATGTGCATCTATGCCCCTTTTAATACACCCCATGATCCTATTTGCCGTGGCAGCTGCTGTCTGACATTGGCTGCTACAATTAAGTTTACTGTCCACCAGGATTCCCAAGTCCTCCTCCAGTCAACTTTACCTAGCGTTTATCCATTTAACATGTAATCATGTAATGGATTTTTCTTCCCCATGTGCAGATGCATTTATCAGTGTTAAACCTCATCTGCCATTTCCCTGCCCAGGCCCTCCAACTTTCAGATCCCTTTGAAATTAACACATTATTTCTATTGTGTTTAATACTTTACGAGCTTAGTATGTCTGCAAAGATCGTATTTTATGTGCAATCCATGTGTAAGATCATTAATGAAGATGTTAAAGAGGATAGGGCCCAATACTGAGCCCTGTGGTTCCCACTAGTAACATGGATCCAGTCTGAGTATGCACTGTTAATCACCACCAATTGTTTTCTATCTCTGAGCCAGTTTCTTACCCACTTGCACACATTTTCCCAGTCCAAGCATTCTCTTTTTAAACTTACAACTTTTATTGGCACAGTATCAAATGCTTTAGAAAATCTAGATATATTACATCCAATGCTTCACCCGATCCGTCTAGCACTGACTTCCTCATAGAAGCTGATGAGATTTGTCTGACAGGATCGATTCTTCATAAATCTTTGCTGGAACGGCGTTATACATTTATTTTCAATGAGATACTCCAGGATAGCATCTCTTAGAAAACCTTCAAAATTTTACCCACAACAGAGGTTAAACTTACCGGCATATAGTTTCCAAGATCACTTTTTGACCCTTTTTGAAAATTGACACCACATTTGCTATGCGCCAATCCTTTGGGACATTTCCCGTTATTAGACAGTCCATAGCTATTAGAATAGGGGCTATCTATGACATCATTAACTCTTAGGACACGGGGTGTATGCCATCAGCACCTGGAGATTTGTCTATTTTAATTTCTTAAGACGAAGCCGACTTTTCCCGGGTTAGACAAGAAACATTTAAGTTGGAATTTACCTCATCCCCCTTTATCAACAGAAAGGTCATCTCCTCCTCGGTAAATACAGTAGAGAAAAAGTGTTTTAAAAGGTTTGCTTTTTTTTTCATCCCCCCTCTTCAGTCTCTCCCTCACTATTTTTCAAAGGACCAACATTTTCTGTTTTAATCTTTTTACTATTTATATTGTTAAAAAATATTTCAGGGTTACTTTTACATTCTTGTTTTTTATTGCCTCCTTTACATCTCTGTTGATCCACATTGGGTTTTTCATGTTTCTAGTTATTGTATTACCATAAGGTATGTACCTCTCACAGTGGTAGCCTAATATGTTTTTTAAAAATATCACATTTATTATTTGTTCTGCCATTTTTAAACACATTGTCCCAGTCAATACTATTTAGGGCCCCCTAAGCAAACAAAAAATTTTTCCCCTTTCTAAATTCAATGTTTTTTGTGACTCCTTGACAAAAAAACTCTATTGAAGGATAAACGGAAATGTATTATTTTTATGGTCATATTTCCTAGATGCACCTCAATTGAACCTTTGTTAAATCTGTCAGTGTATTAGTGAACATTAAGTCTAGAAGGGCCTTTTCCCTCTGTTGGTTCTGCCCCAAATTTGGGAAGGTAATTATCATTATTTATTGACCATAAAATCTGTTTTTTTATAAGAGTACAGGTTTCAGATTCTAATTATGTCTGGCTAGTTAAAGTCGCCCTTTAATAACAACCTCATTTGTTTTAACGGCCATCTATTTTCCTGAGGATTACATCTTCCTGGGTTCTGTTATATTTGGGGGCCTATAGCAGACCCCTATTTGTTTATTGTTATTGTTACCCCCCCCTGTATATTTACCCATAATGATTCCACATGTTCATTACCTGTATCTATTCTTCCCCCAGTGTTGGCTTCAGGGCAGGATTTTTTCATAGAGACAGACACCTCCCCCTTCCATTCTTTACGATCTCTTCTAAATAGACTGTAACCCTGCAAGTCACCCGCCCAGTAAAGGTGTAGGAGTCAATAGTAGTAAATACCTTAACTACCTCTATAAGGACACCTAATACTCTCCCTTAGAACGATAGGGAACCCGCCCCGAAAAGGGCGACCCGGTAAAGCTGTCCCCTATATATAGCCCTAACAGTCCCTTACTAATTCAAATACAATGGACATACAGTCTAAGGGCAAGTGAAAATATGAACAGCACATTCACATGCATTTTATATATAGATCCCAGGACCTGACCCCTATAAAGCAAACAAAAGTCCTAGGATATTCCCAGACGCTGCGTTTCGTCCAATCTCAGGGACTTCTCAATGGGGTAAAAAAGAGAGTGAACTTTATAAGACAAAGGGGGCTGTGCTAGTTGGAATAAATACTTTGTACTTTTTTTGACGAACATTTCACCAGGTAGTTTTGCCCTCAGTCATCAGGTGAAACAAACCCTAGGTCGGGGGTATGAGAGAGTTAGTGTACTCCAAGGGGGGCAAAGATCACATACCCACAACTGCATTTTCTCACACACATTTAATATTAGGTAGAGTGTACTACCTACCATTAAATGAAGCGCCGCCCACTCCACTCTCTCTCACCACCTGTATCTTGTATAACGGTACCTGTGGAAAGGGGAGAACTACTGCTGCCGCCGCCAAATTAGCGGCGTCTCAGAATCTCCATTGCGCATGCGCGGATCTTCTAAGATGGCCGATCCGGTCAAACAGCTCCAATGCGCATGCACAGGCAAAGTAAGGATGGCGCAGATCCGCCGTTCCTAACACAGCGCGTCCTGCGGTGCCATGGTGAGCTCCAGACATATATGACGCCAGTTTATAGATGCCGGACAATGTATGATATATGCATCTCGCCCCCGAACGTCCATAAATGATACCGAATAGACATTGAAGATGCATTGAGGTATATGTCCACCCTTATATCATATAGTCAAAACAGCCACACTATATAAAATAGCACCCAGGAAAAGTATAAGTATAAAGCGCAATACCATGTGGCAAATGACATAATATCAAAAAATTATACATATGCCACCATATTAGCCATAGTGGACATATACAGACTATAAGCAAGCATTCCCCATTAATACTAGGTACCAAATAGATAGCCCGTGTAATGTTATTATAGAGAGATATACCAGAGCATATTAGCATATAAGGGCAAAATACCCAAGGATAATCCATGCTTTTAGGCAGGACATTAAATTACAATCAACTTAAAAAATGATCCCAACGCATAGGTGGCACCAGATAAACACAGAAAGCCAGCAGAAAGATGTGATTTTACACACATAAACAATATTAAAGAAAGCAAGAAAAGGAGAGTGATTCATTTAAACCATGTGGGTACACACTGTTCAACCTATAAATCCACCGCGTTTCTCTTTGGAGGATCAGTTTATCCCAATCACCTCCACGTATAGGTGGTCGGACAATATCGATGTCCCTAAATTGTAACAAGTCTGATTTTCCTCCATGTTTATCCCAGACGTGTCTAGCAATGGGCGTATCCATATGTCTCTTAATATCACTCACATGTTCACCTATTCTCCGTTTGAACTCACGTTTGGTTTTACCCACGTAGTTCATACCACACGGGCAAGTAGCCAGGTAAATCACACCTGTTGATGTGCAATTAATAAACCCTCTGATGGTATACTTTTTAGCATCATCATTGGAACCCTCAAACTCCTTGCAGTTAACAACCAATGGGCAGAATTTGCATTTACCGCATTTAAAGCACCCATTTGGTTGCCTGCTGAGCCACGTTTCCCTTTGAGGAGGCGCACAAAAATGGCTTTTGACCAATCTATCACCAATACTCCGCCCCTTCCTATAGGCAATCTGTGGAGATGGTGGCAGAAAGGTCTTTAGGACATCATCCTGTAGAAGAATGTTCCAGTATCTACTGATGATGTCCCTAATCTGGTAGGCATTGCTACTGAACTCCCCGATAATACGTAGGTCACTTCTTGCAGAGTCATCGGGTTCACTCGAGGTCTTTGAAACCAATAGGTTCACTCTGTCCTCTCTTAGTGCCTTCTGATAGGCTTCCTTAAGGGTTTTTTTTTGGGGTTTTCCCCCCCTACTGAATCTTTTCTCAGATCCCAAGCTTGTTCTCTAAGGTCCCCACGTCAGAACAGTTTCTCCTAAGGCGGAGGTACTGCCCCCGCGGGATCCCTCTAAGTAAGGGTCTCGGGTGACAACTCTCTCACCTGAAAAGACTGTTAGTAGACGTGCTTTTTCTATTACACTTGGGTTTTTGGGGTGTAATCTGAATTTTTAGAGATGCTCAAATCCAAGAATGGTAAAGTGAACTCATTCCATGTATAGGTGAATCTTAGTCCTATGTTGTTATCATTTAAGGACTCAGCAAAAGTTTAAAAGGATAGTCGATCACCCTTCCATAGAATGAAAATGTCATCAATGAACCGAGTCCACATTATGATGTTATAGGTCCATATATCATTTTGATCATTGAATACCATTTGTGTTTCCACCAGCCAGGAACAAAATTTGCATATGTGGGAGCACTAGGGCTCCCCATTGCGGTGCCCCTGAGCTGGTGGTAGATCTTACAGTCAAATAGAAAGGTGTTTCTTTCTAGAGAGAATTTTAGTAATGACAAAATGCGCTCACTGTGACGTTTAAATTGGATACCCCTAGACTCCAGGAAATAACCTATTGCCTTAAGGCCTTCTTGATGAGTTATTGAGGAATAAAGTGCCTCTACATCTATACTACAAAGTAGTGTATCATGATCTATCACAATTAGAGATGGGCGAATTTCTCAAAAATTCGATTCGGTCACTTCGCCGAATTTTCCGGCACGAATCGCGTTAAAAAGCAGCTATTTCCAGGCTGCACAGAGCCTGCAGGGTGCTGTAGAACGTTGTGCCATGCTTAAATATGCAGAGGGAGCTTGGTTTGGTCTTCATACAATGTTGTGTTTCAGTATGACACGCACATGACTGCCGGCGCTCTTAGAATCGCTTCACTATAAAATTCCCTGGGCACTTAGAGGGCAAAACTGACCAAAAAACTCAAGCGGGAATGTAGCCTGATAAAGTCATGCCAGCGAAAGCTGGAAAAAAAACATGAGAGCTCAGGTGGCAACATTAGTGACAGAGTGTGGAGGTGACGGCGGCAGCCACAGCAGCATGAGGTCAGGCAGTGGCACAATGACATTCTGGAGGTGGCAAAACACGAGGAAGCCACAGAGTGGCACAATGACACAGTGTGGAGGTCACAGCGGCAGCAGTATGAGATCAGGAAGTGGCACAATGACTTTCTGGAGGCGGCAAACCAGTTATTAGGAACAGAGTGGCACAATCACACAGTGGTGGAGGTCAGTACAGCAGCAGCCATAGAGATCAGGGCAGTGGCACAATGACATTCTGGTGGTGCAAAACAGGAGGAAGCCACTGAATGGCACAATGACTGAATGAGCGGAGCGTACACGGCGGGCGGCAGCAGAGGTCAGCAGTGGCACAATGACACCAGTGTGGAGGTCACAGCTGGCAGCAGTATGAGATCAGGAAGTGGCACCAATAACTTTCTGGAGGCGGCCGCAAAACAGTATTAGGCCACAGAGGGTTGGGGGGGGGGGCAACAATCACAAGTGTGGTGGTCAGGACAGCAGCAGATGAGATCAGGCAGTGGCACAATGACATTCTGAGTTCGGCAAACAGGAGGAAGCCACAGAATGGCACATGACTCAGGCGGAAGTCTCGGCGGCAGCAGTATGAAGGTCAGGCAGTGGCACAATGACATTCTGGAAGGCGGCTAAAAACGAGTATTAGGCTTACAGAGTGTCACATTGATACAGTGTGGAGGTCACTGACAGCAGCATCATGAGTCAGCAGTGGCAACATTGACATTCTAGGAGGGCGGCGCCAAAACAGTGTATGGCCACAGAGTGGCCATTCACACAGTGTGGGAGGTCAAAGCGGCAGCAAGTATGAGATCAGGAAGTGGGGCCAATGACATTTACTGGCGGCGGCTAAACATTATGGAGGCCACAGAGTGGCACAATCACACAGTGTGGAGGTCACGGCGGCAGGCGAGCGGTTTATGAGTTCAGGCAGTGGCCACAATGACATTCTGGAGGCGGCCCCAAAACAGTATTAGCCACAGAGTGGCACAATCACACAGTGTGGAGGGTCACGGCGGCAGCAAGTATGAGATAAGGCAGTGGAACATGACTTCTGGAGGCGGCAAAAACAGTATTAGGCCTAGAGTGGCACAATCACCACAGTGTGGAGGTCAGGACAGCAGCAGCATGAGATCAGGCAGTGGCAACAATGAATTCTGGAGGTGACAAAACAGGGATTTAAGGAAGCCACAGAATGGCACATGACTGAGAGCGGAGGTTCATAGGCGCAGCAGCATGAGGTCAGCAGTGGCACAATGACACAGTGTGGAGGGCGACGGCAGGAGTTCACAGCAGGCTGCATGAGGTCAGATAGTTTGGCACAATGACAATTCTGGAGGTGGCAAAACAGGAGGAAGTTACATGAGTGGAACAATGGAATGAGAGCGGAGGTCCACGGCGGCATGCAGCATGAGGTCAGGCAGTGGCACAATGACAAGTGTGGGAGTGACATGGCAGCAGTAGTCACAGCGCAGCATGAGGTCAGGACAGTGGCAAATGACACAGTGAGGATGTCACGCAACAGCAACAGCAGCAGCAAGCATGAGGTCATAGAGTGGCACAATGACAGAGTGTTGAGGTGGGTGGCAATACCAGTCCCTGGCAAAGATGGTGGTAACAGATGGAGAAACTGGCAGCAGTTAGATTGTATGGCATCAGGAGGAGTGGCGGCATCAGAATATTGGCTGATGCAGGAAGTTTTAACCCAGACTCTGTGAAGCATAAGGCATTGGTGTGTGGAAAATCCTTTGCAGATCCATGCTGATTTTCATCTTGACAAAGGTCAGTCGTTCCACATTTCCCCGTGGACAAGCGGGTTCTCACTTGGGGTAACCGAGGCACCCGCCGCAACTGAACACCACGCTCTGATGCCACACTACTGGCCGGGCAGGACTGAAAACTCGGCAGAGTTGCGGCCACACATCCCAGTTTGGCTGCCAGTAGTCCAGCGGATCTTTAACTGAGGTGGCAGAGTGCTGTCCAAGTAGGCCACAGCCTTTTGGTTCAGGGACTGCTCCAGGTCCTTTGCTGCTGCTGGCGACTGGCCATCCTCACTAGGCGGTGAAGGAAAGCGATTCATCTGTGTCTCCAGACTTAGGTTCTACTGATGGAGCTGTACTGTTCCTACCCCCCCACCTTCCCCAGCAGCCGCGGCAAGTAGTACGTGAGCGCTGAGGGAACCCCCCGGTCAGACCTGTCAGAGGAGGGACGACTGCCGGCACATAGGCAGCGTTTTCAACTGATTTGGAGGATTTCCCTATAGTATTTGAGTTTGTTAGTCTTCCCTCTTCAATAGCTGGGAATATAGCTCCCATTTTTGGACCGGTAGCGAGGGTACCATCAATAGGGTGGAGAGGCCAGATGTCATCCCTCTGCCGGGATGCTGACGATTCGGCTGTCAATAGCCAGGCATATAAGCATGCTGTGGGCATCTGCACAAGTGACTCCGAGGGGCTCCCTGCCTCCTATTTCTCTGTTATACTGCCACGTGTGCTTGGCGGGTTCATCTGCATCGTCTTCTCATCTCATCCACCTCCTCAGCTGCTCCTGTGCCTCTCCTATATTGTCACCTCGGGGTAGGAAAATCCACTCATTTCACACAGACAATGCTTAAGCTTCCAATGTCTCATCATCCTCTCCATTTCAGTCCCCACCGGACTCATGTGGCCAACGAAGTTGTATTCGCCATGTCTCTAGGTCCCTGGCCAGACAGATTTTTCAGTATATGTTCCAGGATCACATGAAAAGCAGTGGAATGACGTTTATTAATCCATAGTCCTGGCGAATGACAAATCACGTTCGCCTCCTCGAATGGCCTCAACAAACTGGCAGGTGTCACGCATGAGCTTGCCACTGGCTGACAACAATAGTTACACAGGGGAGTATTCTGTCTGCCTGGATCATCAAAAAATCGTTAATGGCCTTTCTCTGTCATTTCAGGTCGGTCCAACATGTGCAAGGCTGGACAAATCCAGCGGGTGGAAACATCGCATTCAGAGTGTGTTGGGGGAGGCCGTTCTGCCGCATGAAATCGAGGAGGGTGTTCCTGGCTTTGTACGATGGATAAAGTGCATTGACTGTTTCTGGCAATTTTCAGAATGTTCTGAAGATCGGTGGAAGACTTCAGGAACAAATAAAAACCTTTTTTTTCACACCAGATTGAAAACGTGCGCCATGCAGGGCGCCATGGGACCATCCTCATCGGTGCAGCGCGGGACACCCATGTTCCTCCAATTGTCGTCACCAGGTTCCCGATTTGCAGTTGGCGCGGAGAAAGCCAAAACACATCGATTTCTGTGCTTCATGACGCGGAGCAGTTCCTCCCTGTGTTGACTACGTTCGCCGAGGCAAGCCAGGTGTAGAAACTGCGGTCACCGCTGTGCCCTAATATGTGGTTTGATGGAGCAGTTCTCTGTGGAGGCTGACGATGGTGTGATGGTGGAGGAGGAGAGAGCGGGACATTGGCGCAGGTGCAGCAGTTGACAACGTGGAGGAGAGGGGCGGGAAAGCGAGCGGGTCCTCCGGTCCAAATTGTTGGTGTTGACTGGGCTGGAAGCACATTTAACCAGTGGGCCGTAAAGGACATTGGTACTGGCCTGTCACATAGTTATACAGACTCCAGATTCACGCGCTGCGTTGCACCTTGGTACAAACTGATATAAGCTCAAGGACTGGCCCTCCTTCTGTCTTATATTTAATGTAGTTGAAGGTACTTACTTTTCGGAGATAAGAAATTTTACGGCTTGGGGGGGATACAGACTCACATCTCGGCTCGGCCACATGCCATTAGTTCTCTGAATGGTGATGAGTCCACCATTTGGAAAGGGAGGGAATGCAATACCAACAACTTGGACAGGAGCACGGGTCGCGCTGCACCCTAGGGGATGGTTGGAACGCATACTCGTTGTCTCTTTGCACAAATCGCCTCGTTGGAACGACTGCTGGCGCCATGATAGTAAGCGGAGAGTGCAGGAGCATCTGGAACCGGCAGATGATGTCAAAGAGTAAAAAGATCCCTTCTGCAGAGGTTGGTGGAAGCCATGGACTGCTGCAATTATGGACATGCAAGCCCACTCGGCGCTGCTGCTGCTGGTGCTGCTGGGCGGCGGCAGGAGGTTGGACACCACATAGGAGCCAAGTATCTCCAGGCCACAGGATGGTGTCCGCTGCAAGATATGTGTGTTGACGCTGGAGCCGTGGTGCAACGTTAGCTCCCCTGCCACAGCTTCACTTTCTGCCACAGTATTCTACATATTGACAATATTCGGCTCCACTCCGGTGTCTTAGCAAAGAACTGTCACACCGCCGAGTATCGGATTTTATGAGCCAAAACGCTCCGCACCATGAGTCAGTGACTACTGCCGCCGCTGCCTCGCTAGAGCCCCTGTGCCGCTCTCACTCTTCTGGACCTGCGAAAGCCGGAATTTTTACCCGTGGGCCCACTTGGCACCCGACCTCACCTGCTGCTATCCTGCTGGAACTCACGCCACACAACCCACTTGCTGGCGGCGCTGCTGCCTGAGCGCAAGCTGACGCCCTCTTCTCATGACGATGATGAAGCCCTTGCCGTTCACCGGCTCCCAAGTGCGGTCCGGCTACTTCTTCTTTCTATTTTGTTTCAATCGTACTGCTGTCCTCATCACCAGTATTGGTATGCCGAGGCTGACTCTCACAACATGGACCTCCCATGCCACTTCCACATCTATTCTTTGCCGCATACTGGCAAGATGCAGGGGATATTGGCACCATTTCTTCGTGCCAAATAGCTAGCTGACTGCCTATCCTCAAATTGTTCATCATCTGCTTTTATAGTGGCGCTGAAGCCCAGACCACATTAGTAGATTCTCTGGCTGAGGGAACGGGATGAGGACAGGAGGGCGGGATGAGGACAGGTGAGGGCCGCAGACCCGCTCCCGGGCCCATGCCTACTAGGGTTGTGTCTGAGGTTCCCAACCGCTCTTGGTGTGGGTTGTCAGATGTCATTCTGGGAGGAAGAGATGACTAGTTAAACCAATCAAGAAACCTGGGGTTGCTGAACATCCTAGGCCGTAGATGACCAGCGGCAGTTGTGGCCTCAACGTGTGACCCCTGGGCGTAGGACCGTGAGGTGGCATGCGTCATGGTCTGTTCCAGGAATTGTTTGTGGCACTTGCCAATCGCAGGTGCGGAGCCTTGCACCTCTCTGTTCTGAGACTACTGTTGTTATTAAATTCGTACAGACTCTGTTTGATGATGGATTTCTGTATTTGTATAATTATACACCACTGGTTTTTTGTCTCCAAATGAAGCCAGTAACCAAGCTCTTGGGGAAACCACCTTGGTTATAAATTGCGCTCCAAAATGGCCAGGAAAAATTTATACTTGTATGTGCCGTTTAAAAAAACACTGTGTTTTTACTAAATGTTAAAAGCAAAAAAGTTTTAATTAGCCCTACGGGACATGAATTAGGCTACAGGTAAAATTTATATATTTTGGCGTTGAAAAAGACGGTTATTTTTGATCAGCACACCAGCAAAACATTGCTTTATTAACCCTGGATGTAAATTGCGCCAAAGAATTGAGCGCACAAAAATAGTAGCTTTGTTGCGTGTTACAATTGCGTGCTCTTTCTACGCCACACAATCAAGTGATTACAGTTGTATTAACCTTTTTGTTATTAGGCTACAGGAAAATTTTTTACTATTTTGGCCATTTGGAAAAAGGGCACGGTTTATTTTTTGTCTGCATCACCAGACAATAACAACGCTTTTATTAACCCCTGGATGTAATATTGCGCCAATAGACTTTGAGCCGCACACAAAAATAGTAGCTTTGTAGCGTGTTACAATTGCGTTTTTTTCTACGCCACAACAAGAGAATTTACTGTGTAATTAACCTTTGCTTGTGAATTCCAAATGGCTCGACAGGAAAAATTTAATTATATTTTGGCGTTGAAAAAAGACGGTTGCTTTGGGGGTCAGCACACCACAGCAAAACATATGCTCTAATTAATCCCCTGGGGATGTTTAATTTGCGCAATAGAATTGGCAGCCCCAAAAATTGTAGTAGGCTTATTTGTATTGTAAAATCGCTGTTTCTTTAGAATGAATTCAAACAGGGAACTGGGCTTAGGATCCCCTTGGACTATTGAATGTATATGCAGCTGCAGTGGACGGCACACTGGATTTAAGATCCAATACCCCAAACAAAGTTAGAGATATAGAACATCATAAGTGAAACAGTCTCTGAGACAAGTTCGAGGACCCCCACAGATATCTCTTTATAAAAAATCCAATTCTTCAGTAAGAGCTATCAGCCGCGCAGAACCTTCCCTGATGAGCACAGTGAGAGGAGTGTGAGTTTCCCGGCGTCGCGCCCGGACTTATTATATGATGCGGTGACGTCACAGAACTCCCGACGGTCTCATGTTTGGCTTAAACTCTGCATATGTACATGCAGGCTTATGCACTTCTTTCCTACCTAGTGTGCTTGACCCATGTTAGCGCCATGTGCTCGCAGCCATTTTATCAATCAAAAAGCATCTCTTCGTTCTACCCCGAAAGTACCCCAAAGTCGACTTCGTTCCGAACCGAAGTTTTCCCTTAAATTCAAAAACAAATTCCACTTTGTTAAAAATCAATTCCGCCCCCTATCACAATCCCCCAGTTTCAGGAGTAAATCGGGGGGTGTCCCTAATGAAATGAGGGAAAAGTAGTTAAAAAGTCTCTCAAATTCTTGTCGCAAGATGCCAAGGTTCGACCCCAACTGCCTATTCCGGGAAACAATGGTCCCCCCCTAAGGGGGGTTGTTCCCTTGTGCCCTAGGGAGCCCATAAAAAGTTCCATTCTAGTGGTTTCCCGGGAAAAAAAGTCTACTCAGATTTGTTGATAATCTACTGGCAAAGCCATCCAGCAACCCTTCAATTCAAATCGGAACAAGGGTAAGGACCTTTTTTAAACACTTTGTAACACACCTATTTGTAATAGGTTTAAGGGACTTTGTGTTTGTACTTTCAATTTTTCTTTGAGTCTATCAAATTTTTTCTCTCTTCTCCAAATAAATCTGAAAAAAAAGAAAAAGAAGATTCAATGGCCCCTTTCTCCCCCTTCGTATCACGACTCAGATTCCCGGGTCTCACTGGTGCTAGTGTGATGCGAAGTCCCCTGGGCTATCTTCTGTTGGATATAATTTTTGAGAGATTGAAACCCCACCCTGAGGTTTCATAATTTTTAAAACCTAGTGAGATCTCTAAATCTAATTTTTGTCGGGGAGTAAATGGGTACAAATTTTTCTCAGAAAAAAAATTTTGCCTCGGGAGCCACTGTTAGGATCAAGTTGTGGATAAATCCGCCCCTAATGAAAATACCAAAAAATATAAACCAAAATATCCTATAGTATTAATCCACGAGAAAAGAAATTATTACCAAATAAGCTCAAAAGAAACATTCCCCTAAAATATAACTTTTTTGTACCCATATAAAAAACAGTTAGTATTAAAAAATGCAAAATTTTGCCCATTGGTTGTTAACTGCAAGGAGTTTGAGGTCCAAGATGATGCTAAAAAGTACCCATCAGGGGTTTATTAATTTACATCAACAGGGGGTGATTTTTTCCTGCTACTTGCCCCTTGGATGAAATTTCGGGGGAAAACCCAAAACTGAGTTTAAACGGAGAATAGGTGAACATGTAGTGTTTTAAGAGACTATGGATCCCCATTGTAACCCACCTAGGATAAACATGGAGGAAAATCAATGGTTCAAATTTGGGGCTTTTCGATATTGTCCGACCACTTATACTGGAGTGATTGGGATAAACTGACCCCCAAAAGAAACGCGGTGATTTATGGTTAAAAACATGTTTTCCCACATGGTTTAAATGAATCATTTCCCTTTTCTTGCTTTTTTAATATTGTTTATGTGTGTAAAATCCACATCTTTCTGCTGGCTTTCTGGTTTATTGGTCCACCTATGCTTGGATATTTTTTAAGTTGTTTGTAATTACTGTCCTGCCTAAAACATGGATTATCCATGGGTTTTTCCCATGTATGCCAAAAAAGCTCTTTATATCTCCTATAATAACATTACCGGGTACTTTTGGTACCTAGTATTTAATGGGAATGCTTCTTATAGTCTGTATAACCAATGGGTAATATGGTGGCATATGTATAATTTTTTGAATTATTTATTTGCCACATGGTATTGCGCTTTTTACTTTTATTTTCCTGGGGGCTATTTTTTTATAGTGTGGCTGTTTTGACTATATGATATAAGGGTGGACATATACCTCAATGCATCTTGAATGTCTATTCGGTATCATTTATGGACGTTCGGGGGCTAGATGCATATATTATACATTGTCCGGCATCTATAAACTGGCGTCATATATGTCTGGAGCTCACCATGGCACCGCAGGACGTGCTGCGATAGGAACGGCGGATCTGCGCCATCTTTATTTTGCCTGTGCATGCGCATTGGAGCTGTTAGACCGGATCGGCCATCTTAGAAGATCCGCGCATGCGCAATGGAGATTCTGAGACGCCGCTAATTTGGCGGCGGCAGCAGTAGTTCTCCCCTTTCCACAGGTACCGTTATAGAAGATACAGGTGGTGAGAGAGATTGGAGTGGGTGGCGCTTCATTTAATGTCATTGGTGCCAATGTGGACCATGACAGCTGGATTCTCACCAGCCCCACCCAGCAATCTGTCAACCCTGATCCGCGATATGTCAAACCGGCCCAGATAACAACATCTGTTCGCGATCCGGTTGGGGGAAGTTTGCCTGTCTGTTCCTTAATAATGGAGTCCCCAACTACTAGCACCTGTCTAGCCTGGCCTGCACTCCCATTCCCCATCTTACTGGAGCAGACAGGTAGTGTTCTTGCTGCAGCAATGCTATTTCTGAGCTGATATCCCCCTCATTAGCTAATCTTGCAAAAATTTTTTGGGGTGTACCAGATCAGGACTAGCCTCCCTGACACTCTTCCCTCTACCTTCTTTCTGACTGTTACCCGCTAGCGCCTCATATTTGCACCTCCATGCTGCCATCCTCCCCAGCATCTACACCTGCGAGTGATTGCTGAGTCAGCAGCAGACTTCTAGGTTGGCAATGGATCTCGTGTTGCCAAATTGCTCATTTAGGTCCAGGATCCGGGGTTCTAAATGTGCAGTGTGCCACATCTTGCACAGCAGTATGGACCCTCGAAAATGTTGGTCAAGGATGGCATACATTGCACAGGTTGTGCACCGGACGGCATTGTCAAACTTGGAACTCATAGGGATGTTACCAAAAAGATTTACGAATACAATTATAATAAGCAGTACACTACTGTCCCCTCTAAACTCTCCAAATCTAAAGTCCCTCAATCTTAAGTACCCACACTTAAAAAAAGACACAGCTTTAAACCTTTTTCCCAATGCTGTTTGGCTGTGCTGCAAACTCTCTTTCAGTATAAAAGGGGCTTTAGGGCCCCATCAGGATGCAGAGCCCCGTAGCAGCTGTTACTGCTGAACCTCCTATAGCTGCGCCTCTGCTTGCAAGCTGTCCTTATCTTATCAGTTAGCCATTGAAAGGAATGAAGTATTTTAGCCTCTCAATTTTTTTCTTTCACTCTTAGACCCAAATTTTCTTCACTAAGGGGGACATGTATGAAAACTCACTTGGTTTAAGACTTTCTTTGTTGCCCATAGCAACAAAGAGAGCGCCCCTTTCATTTTTTCAGAGCACTATATGAAAGGAAAGGGGCACTCTGATTTGTTGCTATGGGCAACAGGGAAAGTCTTAGACCTAGACAGTTTTCATACATGTGGCCCTAAGTTGTTCCATGTATCAAGTTTACTGTTATGGATGGTAAATCCTCACCTGTATAGGTATAAAAATTAACCCAAACATCTTCTCCCGTTGACTTTAATGGGGTTTGAGTTCAATCTCGAACCGAAGACCACTACGGTTCGAAGTTCAACTCGAACATTTTACTGTTCGCTCATCCCTACTGACAACTGAGACCTCGGTGGAACTAGAGGAAAAACAACCGAAAGACTCTAAGTTCGAGGTTCGCCTTGAACTTTTTAGGGTTCGCTCATCACTAGTCCTGGTGGAGCAACTAGTGGCTGCCACACGAGAGAGGGCCTAGTGTGTTCTCCAGCCAGCCAAGAACATGGATCCAGGGAGGACCTGGTACTGTGGAGATGAGTCAGAGTTAGAGAAGAAAGGGATCTCCCTGGAGAAAGTGTGAGGGACTTAACTAAATTCCATCCAGGTGTTATACTCGGCTGATACCACAACCACCACCGCTAATCCTGCACCACGTTCCTGAAGGGAGGTTACCCGAGTGTCCTAGGGCAGAAGTGGGAACTAGAGAAGCAAGCTACCTGGTTCATGGATGGTAAAGACTGGTGTGAATCCTGGGTCATGGAGGTTTGCATCATTGGGGAAGTGACAAAATTTGACCACTAACGAGGTTCAGCTATAGCCATAAGGACCAGACAAAGGACCAGGTCTTCATGAACCATTGGGCAGTAAAAAGAGTGGACCAGCCAGAATTATATTTGCCGATGTGCTACGCCCAAGTTGCTGCTGGGCCTCAGGGGCCACCTACAGTGTTGATGAGGCCTCCACAAGCTTTCGCAGGAGCTGTTACGCACAAGTCCTCCCTGTCCTGTCTGCTCTGAAGATGCTGCTGCAGAGTTTAATGACCTTGGTTCCTTTGCCCAGCAATCACTATCCAACTGATGGCACCAGAGAAACGCAGAGAAAGAATCACAGGTACTGTGACTGTTGTACAAGATGGTCTGTAATTCCAGGTGGTCCATATTTTGTGCAACAAATTGAAATGAGTCTTTGTGAGGAGGGAACAACCCCATCATAGATGGAGGTAGCCATATGGCTGGAGTTGGCCCTTGGGTCCTGTATGTTGTAGCCTGTTCTGATTATGTGAGTGAGCCTTGGTGGGAAAAGAGTTTGCCGCTTGAGTATCTGCAGTTGGCTTATGGCCTTTGCAATCTCCAGATTTAGGGATCCCAAATATTATATCTGACATGGCACCTATCTCAAGTAGTATTTCTATATTTGAATATAAGTACTTACTGTGCTGATATATATTTTTATACATATATATCTTGGACGTGCAGCTTAGAAGATGAAGACGGCTTCATTTAAACAAGGGGGGTATGTATTCTACTGCCCATAATACACCATCCAGGAGATGACAATGGAGTAATAGTCCCTGCTGACTGAGCACTGACCGCATACAGCTCTGGAGGTGACAGTAAACCCCTTCACCCTGAAGCTCCATAGATCAGTACATGGCTGTTCATATTCCTCAGCAGTGATGCTTTTCACATATTTCGCCTCCATCAGGAATCCCATCATCCCTGGAGACGGTGCCCTCACTGGTGAAGTACCTGACCATGATAATCTTCAGGTGTTCTGCCCAGCATGCAGCGGTCAACAGTGGTCAGGTAAGTGGCTACACAGGGGCAAAGAACATCCACACATGATCCATCCAGTAACTCTAGGAGGAGGGAGGGACTGCTCCATCTAAGGGGTTAATCAGCTGGGGTTGCATTCGTTGTGATCCTAGCAGTTGCAGCAGGAGCTCGGCTGTATGTTTCATCCATTGGATGTCAGGGGTTCCTGCTGCGGATAGCACAGCTTTGGAGCCCCCCCCTGCCATCTAGCAAACGTCACTGTATGACCATTTGCAGTAAGTCAGTGCAAATCTGGAATTAAAGTTACGTCCATTTGCAGGAAGGAGGTTAGAAATTTTATTTTACACTAATACTCTCCATGCCCCTAAGGAACCTGACCATTAAGGGGTGTCATCATTTGGACACTATTCTGCAATTATAATATATTGCAGAATAGTGTACAATAAGGGCTTTCCCATAATATGCTGCTACCACAACCAGTTGGCATCCTGCAATAACGTCACAGGAGGGACCAGTAGGGAGGTGGAACGGACTATTGGTTTTTAACAACATAGATGCTGCGGTAGCTTTGACCATGGCATTTAGGTGGGTATGGCTGAGATTAGAGTTATCTCCAGTCCTAGATGACAGGAGGTGTTAGCTGTAATTAACAGATGCACCTGCCAGGTGTGCAGGAAGCTCAGCACATGAGTCCACTTCATACTCCTTCACCGACTGCAAGATGTACAGTGACATTGTGAACAGGCACAGCTGGCAACCATCGTATTAGTATTTAAAGAGATTTTTAGCCCTACCCACGGGAATGCCAATATCACACCCAGAAGTGCCTCAGCCCATCCAGGAACATCCATATTGTAGTTTCCATATGCCCAGTCCTTTTCCTGTAATGTATTCTAGAAGAGTTTACCCCTTAGAGATGCACACTGTAAGGGATTTCCTTGCTCTGAAAAGTAGGAGGCATCAGAGGCATTAAATGTGTTAAATTACATATCAAATAATATCATAAACATGCAAATAATTCTGTTACTGAAATATTTATGGATATTTCTTAATCTTGTGCTTAAGAGCAGCAGTGTAGAGTGTGACAGTAAGCCTGGGATGTGGATCCACTGGAATACGCAAGTGGTGGTTCAAGCCACAATGGAGTGGAGTCTAAGTAGGACCCGCATCCCCCAGAGCCCGCTGCAAGGCAGGTTGGTCTTGCTGCGGTGGAACACTACCTGGTTGCTACCCCTGACGCGACTTGCTTGCGGAGACAGCCGAAGTGCGGCAAGGCACCAAATCGTAAGACAATCTCATAGTCGGGGACAGGCAGGAAGGACAGGACAGGCGGCTAAGGTTCATGGAAGAAGGACGTAGGCAAACGGAACTGGTATACGGACACGACAAGTAGGACTCCTGGAACGCTTCCTTGCATAGGCTATGGCACTATGGATTCAGCAGGGAAGTCAGGGGAAGGCTGGGTAATATAGGTCCAGCGTCTGGCAATTATCCAATTACCGGCAAAAAGGCCCTTTAAAGTTCAGAAGTCTGGCACATGCGTGCCCTAGAGAGCAGGGTCGCGCCCCGTGGGCAAGCGGAGGCAGAGCAGGGAGCGAGGTGGGGTAAGTACATTACACTGACATCAGCATCGTGAGTGCGCCCACGACCCAACATGTGGATCGTGGCGCCACTCCTAGGCACAACAGAGACACTGGTGCACCCGCAGCTCGGGGTAAGACCCAAAGGAGCAACCGTGACAGTGCCCCCCTCTCCCCCCATCCCCTTTGGCCTTCCCCTCTTTCTGACCTGGAGAAACTTCTGAAGAGGCTTATGGTCCATAATGTTGTCATCCGGCTCCCAAGATATTTCTTCTGTCCCGAACCTCTTCCAGTCAATAAGGAAGTATTGCTTCCCCTGATCGTCTTCCTGGCCCGGATCTCCTTTACGGCAAGGACATCAGAGGTATCAGCCTTGGGAAAAGAGGGTGCGACCTTCCGGGAGAATCGATTCAAGATGAATGGTTTAAGCAGAGAGACATGGAAGGAGTTCGGGATACACATCGTAGGAGGTAGCTAGATCGTGTAGGCCACAGGATTTATCTTCTTCAAAACCCCAAAAGAACCGAGGAATCGGGCGCCCAGCTTGTAGTTAGGGATCTTCATGTAGATATACTTAGAGGACTGACAGACTTTATCCCCAGGAGCAAATAACCTATTCTTACCTGTTTGAAGCTTCATCTGGGCGGAGGCCCGTTGCAGAAATTGCAGTGTCATTCCAGATGGCCTTCAAGTCACAAACCAACATAACCACAGCAGGGACGTCAGAAGCAGATGACAGAGGGAGAGAAGGGTGGGGATGCTGTCCATATACCACAAAGAATGGCGAGGCACCAGCCGATTCAGAGTCCAGGGAATTATAGGAAAATTCTGCCGAAGGCAACAAGCTGGACCAGTCGTCCTGACGTGCTGATACAAAATGGCACAGATAATTGCCCAAGATCTGGTTGACTCTTTCCACCTGCCCATTTATCTGCAGATGGGAGGTGGAAAAAAACTCCAGATTCACCTTTAACTGAGAACAGAGGGTCCGCCAGAATCCAGACACAAATTGAACTCCCCAATTCAAAACAATATGTAGGGGAAGACCATGCAACCAGAATATATGCTGGAAGAAAAGATTTGCAAGGCGTGGAGCAGAGGGCAAACCGGGCAGAGGGACGAAGGGCGACATTTTTGAATAACAGTCTGTGATGACCTGCAGAAGGAGGTAGATCACTAATAAAATCCATGGCAACATGGTGTTTTGCCAAGTTTTATACAGGTTCGGATTACAGCTTTATAGAAGGCCAATGACAATATTAAAAAAACACAGCTTTATTGTTACAATAATCCAAAATAATTAAAGTATGATAAAATGATAACAAAAAATGATTCCAAAAATAGGGAGATAGTATTTACAGTTTTTAAAGAAAAATGAGTTTACAAAAGTTATAAACCTTATAAACTTTACCTTCGAGTATTGTATCTCGATTTCACCCATGAAAAAACCGAAAAACGATGGCAAAAAAAATTCGAAAAACCGGGGAGAAAGGGATATTGTGTAAGACGTCCCCATCCCGGAAGGAACGGTTTTTGGTTTTAATGGCTGATGTTAGAGATAATATATCCCCCTAAAAAAAAGGGGGGACACACCTAAGCTGTGTCATTTTAAAAAATGCAAATGTTTTTGTGTATGTGCCCTCCCCCTGGATGGTCACCCAAGGTTCGAAGTTAAATAGACAAAGAACTCTTCACTGAGAAAATTCAAAAGCATACAAAAATCTAAACTAAGCCAATAAAAGTAAACCTTCATGTTATTCGTCAACAGAATTTGTAAATAAGCTTTTTTGAATACACAAAATACAAAAGAATAAACACAAGTAAACTGTGTGTGTAACAGTTTTTTGGACTAAAAAGAAACAAGCAAATTTTGCAATTAAAAAACAGGCTGATTATAAAAATTTGATAAAAACAGAATATTCACTAAATTTTTCCCAAATAGTCTTTTATTTTGATACTTACAATCAACCTACTTTTTGAGTCAAATTAAGAACCTGAAAAGAATTCATTGTTCCAAAGTGCAGAAAACAACATTACCACGGCTATAGGCTGAAAACTAAAATTTAAAAAAATTTAAAAATTTTTTCTGTGAAAAAAATCTCTTTATTGTAGAAGTCTTCTCCTCTTTTAATCTTCTTAACTGTAAAACAAAATGAAATGCAGGAAAGTGCGGGGGTTATTGTGCCTCACTACCTGGTTGATCTTTAGAATGGGATTGGGGAAGGGTGCAGACATCAAGCCCTTGGCGTATTAATGTGTTAAAAACGGGCAGTCAGTGACCCGGCTTGCGCAGCAGGGCGATCAACACTGGCGAAGAGTGGATCAACACGGTGCAGACTGGGGCAATGATACTCTTTTGGCGAAAAGTTTTGGGTTGTCTGGGGGCTTCCCCGGGCACCTCGTAATCCCCCCCCTCAGTCTTCGGGCTTTTGCCCTTTGGAAAAAATTTTAATCCTTGAGGTAATCACACAACAAGACCCCAAATTCTTTTTAAATTTCCCTGACTGTGCGGGGGGGGTGGACATAGCCCTGATCTAAATCAATATACTCAGAAAATAAGAGCAGAGAATAATTGTCTCCTCCTTTTGATCTTCCCCACCCCGCGTAAATAAAATGTCTTGATTGGGACAATCCATTAGAAAAAAAAAAAAAAAAACTTGCCCGTTTTGGCCTTTGAAGCTTTCGACACACAAGAATGTATTTCAGAATAATAAATTTCTATCACATAAAAATCTAACTATATGAAAAAAAAGTTTCCTAAAAAACCCAAATATTAGCATTTGGATAATATAAACAAAAAACAAAAGAACAAAAAAAATCCTTTCATCCTTTTTCTCACCCGTAGCGTAAACTATATAACATTTCCTATCACAAAAATTTTTCAAAAGCTTTCTATGTTTTTTTTTGTGGATCAAATATTATTCAATAATTCAGATTTTCTTTCACCCTTAACATATCTGCTTGGCCTAATTTCCCTCCTCAGATTTTTCATCTAATCTTACTGAATAAAAAACCCTTTTAATTTTCTATGTCATATAAACTATAAAACCCCATACCCTTCAACTGGTTTCATCTTTTGAGGCTATAGGCTTTTAAAGAAAAAAATTAAATTAAACCCCCATTCTATAATTTAAATTTTGATCATCAACAAATATAGTCAAGTCAGTCACGATTGTCTTTAAACCAATGCTATTGTTAGGGAAACTGTTTTTTTGGGCTTATCTGCCATTGCAAACAATGCTAAGGGTTCATGAATGGGGTATTAGACAACAAACATTAACAAACAAAACAAGGGGAAACCCCCAATTCACTTTTAATTTCCCCCTCTCCCCTCAAAAAAAAAAAAAAAAAATTTAAATTTTATCATCGGAGCCCCAAACAAAAGGAAAAAAAAAAAAAAAAAAAATGATCTTTTAATAATGACGCGCAGTCGTTTTTTAACTGGGTTGAACTAAAACCTTTACTAAAAAAAAATAGGGGGGTAGTACTACCAAAAAAAAAAATAACTTTAAAAAAAATAATCTTTTTTAGCCCCGGGGGTTTGTTTTTAAAAAGTGATTCATGAGGGCTTTAGAATCTCCGATCACTAAAATCTCTTCTTTATCCTCAAATAAACAACAATTTAATACATCCCCCAAAAGGCATTGGGGAAAGGGGAAAAAAAAAATATTTTTTTAGAAGGCTCCACTGCTTGCTGGAAACTGGAACTGGCTATAATAAAAAAAAAAAAAAACCGAACAAAAGGGCAAAAATAAAATTGCACACAAGCAAATTTTAAATGAGCCAGAAATACCAGTGTTTTTTTTCTTTCATCTATTTTAACCCCAAATTTTTAAAGACGTCTACTCCCAAAATGTTTTTCCCCAAATCCGGGAAAACCCTTCACCACTTTAGTTCATTTTAAAACAAAATATCGATTTAACCCCCTAAAACAAAGCAAAGCAATCTGATATTTACGACAGTAACATTTCCATTTCATTCAATCAAAATTGAACAATGTAAACCTTCCATTTTTTGTAACTACATTTTCCCTGAATATAAAAGCTGTAAAACTGTTCCATATAAAGATCAAAGACTAAAAAATCGAATTTTAATTATACAATAGATGCAAATTTTTAAACAAACTGAACTGATATCCTTCCTTGGTCTAACAGAAACCCAGCTGACACAACTTTCCCCCCTGCATCTCTTACGGGGGGGGGACTCAAATTTTCCCCACCCCTTTACGGGGGGGGGGGGGGGGGGAAAATTCCCCCCCCTTTTACACCCAAACCCCCCCCGCTGTCTACGGGGGGCTTAATTACCCCACCCCCTTTTTAAGGGGGGGGGGGGGGTGAACTTCAGCTTTCTCACACCCGCTGTCTATGGGGGGACTTTAATTTACCCCCACCCGCTGTCTATGGGGGGACTTCAATTTACCCCCACCCGCTGTCTGCGGGGGGACTTCAACTTATCCACACCCGCTGTCTATGGGGGGACTTCAATTTACCCCCACCCGCTGTCTACGGGGGGGGGAACTTCAACTTACCCACACCCGCTGTCTACGGGGGGACTTCAATTTACTCCCACCCGCTGTCTACGGGGGGACTTCAATTTACCCCCACCCGCTGTCCTGGCATCAAACTTGGAAAAGGCGTCGGCTTTCTTCTGTCAGATACCTGCAAACCTACAACACCTTAACCCTCACACTCTCTCTGCCTCTCCTCTCTGGTAATCTACGCTTCTCACGGGACCTTCTTCACTGCTCTTGTCTTCCTCCACACTCTGGACCTCACTGCTCCAACACCTCAGACTCTCCTCCACCTTCACTTGCCTCAAAAACAACCTGAAAACCTATCTGTTCTGGGACCAATAACCTGCTATAACCCCATTGCTACTACTCCGCCCTAGAAACATGTCTACCTCTCTCCTTCTGTACCAGTTGTTAGTTATTAATAGTGATGAGCGATTACGTTGACTATCGTCATCGGGTCGATAGTCGATATCGGCAATTATCAAGACTATTTCCGATAGTCGATAATAGATTATCGCCGATGACCATTAAAGTCTATGGGAGAGGAACAACACCTTCATTATTACACCTAAACAGGGCTGGAGAAGCTATAATTAACCTCCCCCACAGTCAAATGGATACGTGCTACATCTTTGGCAACACACTTAAGTTATAAAGGCCACAGAAAAAAAGTCATAGATCATTCACTATCCCTGTCTTGTACCGCAGCATGACCCTTAAACCTGCATGACCCACAAATTAAAATGTGCCAGAAGGCAGTATGATTTGAGCCATCATTTTACTTGAACTGGACATTGAATATCCCTGTCCTGGAATGCAGCATGAGCCCCAAACCTGCATGACCACCAGATTTAAAAGCGCCGCAAAAAGGAGTCTTTTAACCACCATTTTAGTTGAACTGGACATTGACTATATCTGTCCTGTACCGCAGTATGACCATTAAACCTGTCTGACCCACAGATTAAAAAGTGCTGGGAAAAGGAGTCTTTGAACCACCATTTTAGTTGAACTGGACATTGACTATACCTGTTCTGTGCCACAGTATGACCATTAAACCTGTCTGACCCACAGATATAAAAGTGCTGGGAAAAGGAGTCTTTGAGCCACCATTTTAGTTGAACAGGACATTGACTATACCTGTTCTGTACCAAAGTATGACCATTAAACCTGTCTGACCCACAGATTAAAAAGTGCCGGAAAAAGGAGTCTTTGAACCACCATTTTAGTTGAACTGGACATTGACTATACCTGTCCTGGCAACAGCATGAGCCCCAAACCTGGATGACCCCCAGATTTAAAAAGTGCAGCAAAAAGGAGTCTTTCAACCACCACTTAGTTGAACTGGACATTGACTATACCTGTCCTGGGCCACAGCATGAGCCCCAAACCTGCATGACCCCGAGATTTAAAAAGTGCCGCAAAAAGGAGTCTTTTAACCACCATTTTAGCTGAACTGGAAATTAACTATATCTGCCCTGTACCGCAGTATTACCATTAAACCTGTCTGACCCACCCGATTAAAAAGTGCTGGGAAAAGGAGTCTTTGAACCACCATTTTAGTTGAACTGGACATTGACTATACCTGTTCTGTACCACAATATGACCATTAAACTTGTCTGACCCACAGATTCAAAAGTGCTTGTAAAAGGATCTTTGAGCCACCATTTTAGTTGAACTGGACATTGACTATACCTGTTCGTACCAAAGTATGACCCTTAAAACCCGTCGCCCA
>JAODAL010050250.1:0-27547 GCA_025379985.1 Phyllomedusa bahiana
GGGCATAAGGGCCTACCGGGCTTTCTTCCAAAGCCGTTATGCAGTTAGGTGGAGTGGGTGTGGCTTTTTGAAGGGGCGTGGCACACCGACAAGATGGGCGCACCGCCCTCTACAATCTCCTGCTTTTTCAATTTCAAAAGTTGGCAACTATGTGTATATAGCACACACCATGGTGACCGCCTATCGCTGAGGTTAGGATTTATATGTATATATAATGTATATAGCACACACCATGGTGACCGCCTATCACTGAGGTTAGGATTTATATGTATATATAATGTATATAGCACACACTATGGTGACCGCCTATCGCTGATTTTAGGATTTATATGTATATATAATGTATATAGCACATACCATGGTGACCGCCTATCACTTGGTGTCATGGCATTTTTTTTCACACCTGTGTATTTACCCAAATCTCAGAAAACCTTTGTACAACTTGTGCTTTCCATAAATTTGATAGCTCGCCCCAAAAACACAACAAATCTGATCTAGCAAAAGGGTGTGTTCCACAAATTGTGGTCAAAATCCCTTCCTATAGAAAGAAAATGGCAGCTGACTAAGCAACAGATGATAAACCTCTTTTTTGCATTAAAACCTATAACTATACATATAACCTCTTTGATTGATCATAATAGGGAGGTTTGTTTTAATATAGCTTGTGTTTGTGCCCACTGTAAACGCCACAACCCCCGTCCTTCAGATCAGACAATATGGCGGCCGCTCGTCTCCTCAGCGCAGTCACTTTCCCGCCTCTTTCGCTCGAATCCCCTCACAGCAGCAAAGCAACGAAACCGGCGCCTCTGATTGGCCAGCGGTCGCTGCTTAGCCGCAGCTGATTGGTTGCTATGCCTGAACCTGACTTGTGATTGGTGGATTCTCCTCCGTGGCGTTTTGGCGCTATTGTGTTGTCGGGATAGTTGTGGAGTGTCCTTGCAGAGTACGTATGTGCAGCCGCTCGTCTGTCGGGGCTGTATCGCGACATAAGCAGCGATGTCATCACTTTATGTACTTATATTGACATCAGAGATCATGTGATTACGACATAGGAGCGTTTATGTCGAGGCATAGAGTTAAAGTCAGTCAGAGATGACCGTGTACAAAGCAAATGGCGAGCGTGTGTGTGGAGGGGAAAGAGAAGTCCCACCACAATGTATAAAAACTCCTCCAGACATCGTTTTCCTTTAATTTCCATCAAATATATATCATCTGTTCCTAGAAAAGCTGGGTGAAGACAACATGGCCGCCATTGTAATAGCACCTTGGTTGTCATTCAGTGTATTCAGCTTTCCTAGACAGCGGTGCATCTCTGCTTGAGGTGGACATGCTCTTCAGGAGCTTGGGAAAGCTGGGTGGCAGCTTCTGTTGTGCGTGTCACCTCCGGGCTACGATGATTGCCACCCCACTTTCCTGAAACTAGACAAAAAGGATTATCTACGACCTGACAGGAAAGTGGGAAATGTTCTGGAAAATTCCTGCTGGAGGTGATGCGGAAAGGGTCGGATAATCTGGATTATTCAGGATTGGCAAATTTCTGTCGGAATTTTTTATATAGATCAGATGTGCTTGGTGTTCTCTTACCCAGATGTATTTTTTGGGGTACTTGGTACTGCTATAATACCGCCATCTAGTGCGGACATAGTAATACAACACTGCAGCATTGCCAAAATACTTCAACTGTACAGTAACTTCACAATACAAGCCAAATAAAGCCACCATATAGTGCTTATGTAATACTATTCATCTAATACAAACATATGGTGCCCGGTGATACAGTCCAAATAATACTGATATATGGTGCCCGGGTAATATTGTCCAAATAATACTGACATATAGGGCATGGGTAATGCAGTCCAAATAATACTGACATATAGGGCATGGGTAATGCAGTCCAAATAATACTGATATATGGTGCTTGGGTAATACAGTCCAAATAATACTGATATATGGTGTCTGGGTAATACTGTCCAAATAATACTGACATATGGTGCCAGGGTAATACAGTCCAAATAATACTGATATATGGTGCCCGGGTAATATTGTCCAAATAATGCTGACATATGGTGCCCAGGTAATACAGTCCAAATAATACAGAGATATGGTGCCCAGGTAATACTGTCCAAATAATACTGATATATGGTGCGCAGGTAATACTGTCCAAATAATACTGATATATGGTGCTCAGGTAATACAGTCCAAATAATACAGAGATATGGTGCTCAGGTAATACAGTCCAAATAATTCTGATATATGGTGCCCAGGTAATACAGTCCAAATAATACTGATATATGGTGCTCAGGTAATAGAGTCCAAATAATACTGACATATGGGGCCCAAGTAATACAGTCCAAATAATACTGATACATAGTTCCCGGGTAATACTGTTCAAATAATGCTGACATATGTTGCCCAGGTAATACTTTCGAAATACTGACATTTTGGGGCCCAGGTAGTAGAGTCCAAAAAATTCTGATATATGGTGCTCGGCTAATACTGTCCAAATAATACTGACATCTAGGGCCCGGGTAATACAGTCCAAATAATACTGATATATGATGCCCAGGTAATACAGTCAAAATAATATTGATATATGGACCCTGGGTAATACTGTCCAAATGATACTGATATATGGTGCTCAGGTAATACTGTCCAAATAATACTGATATATGGCGCTCAGGTAATACTGTCCAAATAATACTGATATATGATGCCCGGGTAATACTGTCCAAATAATACTGACATACGGCGCCCAGGTAATACTGTCCAAATAATGTGACATATGTTGCCTGGGTAATACTGTCCAAATCATACTGATAGAGGGTGCCTGAGTAGTACTATTCAAATAATACTGGCATATGGTGCCCAGGTAATACTATCCACATAATGCTGACATATGTTGCCTGGGTAATACTTTCCAAATACTGACATATGGTGCCCAGGAAACACTGTCCAAATAATACTAACATATAGGTGGGCCCCAAGAATCATCTCCACTGGTGGGTGGGCCCCAAGAATCAACTCCACTGGTGGGCCCCAAGAATCAACTCCAGTATTAGGCCCCAAGAATGAACTCCACTGGTGGGTCCCAAGAATCAACTCCACTGGTGTTCCCCAAGAATCACCTCCACTGATGGCCCCAATAATTCAACTCCACTGTGGGACCCCAAGAATCCTCTTCCACTGGTGGGCCCCAAGAATCAACTCCGCTGGTGGCCCCAAGAATCAACTCCACTGGTGTTCCCCAAGAATCAACTCCACTGGTGGCCCCAAGAATCAACTCCACTGGTGGGCCCCAAGAATCAACTCCACTGGTGGGACCCGAGAATGACCTCCACTGGTGGCCACAAGGGTCAACTCCACTGGTGTAACCTAATTATCATCTCCTCTGTTGGGCTCCAAGAATCAGCTCCACTGGTGTATACCAATACTCAACTCCATTGGTGGACCTCAAGAATCAACTCCACCGTTGGTCCCCAAGACTCAGCTCCACTGTTGGGCTGCAAGAATCAACTTCACTAGTGGATCCAATAATTAACTCCACTGGTGGACCCTACAAATCAACTCTACTGGTGAGCCCCAAGAATCACCTCCACTGATGGGTCCCAAGAATCAACTCCACTGGTGGGTCCCAAGAATCCACTCCACTGGTGGGTCCAAAGAATCAACTCCACTGGTGGTCCCAAAATCAACTCCACTGGTGGCCCCCAAGAATCAACGTCCACTGGTGGACCCAAGAATCAACTACACTGGTGCCCAAAATCCCCAAAGAATCAACTCCACTAGTGGGACCTCAGGATTCCCCTCCACTGGTGGGCCCCCAGAATCAAACTCCACTGGTGGACCCCAACAATCAACTCCAGCAGGTGGGCCCCAAGAAATCAACTCCACTATGGGACCTCAAGAAACACCTCCACTGGTGGCCCCAAGATACAACATCCGCTGGTGCCCCAAGAATCAACTCCACTGGTGGCCCCAAGAATCAACTGCACTGTGGACCCAGGAATCTCCTCCACTTGTGGCCCCCAAGAACAACTCCACTGGTGGGTCCAAAGAATCAACTCCACTGGTGGCCCCAAATCCACTCCATTGTATGGGTCCTCAAGAATCATCTCCACTGGTGGCTCCAAAATCAACGCCACTGGTGGGCCCCAAGAATCAACTCCACTGGTGGGACCCAAGAATCAACCCCACTCTTGGGACCCAAGAATCAACTCCACTGGGGGCCCCCAGAATCAACTCCACTGGTGTGTGGGCCCCAAGAATCAACTCCACTGGTGGCCCCAATAATCCACTCCACTGGTGGGCCCCCAAGAATCAACTCCACTGGTGGGCCCCAAGAATCAACTCCACTGGTGTGTGGGCCCCAAGAATCAACTCCACTGTGTGTGGGGCTCAAGAATCAACTCCACTGGGTGTGGGCCCCAAGAATCAACTTCACTGGGTGGCCCCAAGAATCAACTCCACTGGTGGCCCCCAAAAACCAACTCCACTGGTGGCTCCCAAGAATCAACTTCACTATTTGGCCCCAGGCACCTTAGTCCAACACTGTCTGGGTATGTTCACACAGTGTCTCTTAGACACGTCTTTGGATCTGTGTTTCGGACCCAAAACGGACCCAAAACAGCATCCTAACAAAGTTGTCAGTGTGATGTGCATTAGCTTTTCAAAGTAAAACACACATCGGGAATCAGACCACCCTGTTTTACTTGCGTCTTTCGGAACAACCGTTTCAAATAAATTGAACAATTCAATTCTGATCCGAAAGAACACAGCAGACGCCCAATTTAAAACTATGGGGTGCGATCCTGCTGCAGCAAAAATGCATCCAAACGCTGCACACTGGGTACGTGTTGGATGCGTTTCACGCAGTGCTTATAATGCGTTTTTCAGATCCAAAAAACATTCAAAATGCTGTGTGAACAGACCCATAGAAGAAAAATCTACAAATATTGTGTCGCTGGTTCAGTGCTTCTTTAAAAAATGTCACAATTTACAAATTGGTGTACAGAGTTTACTAAATAAGGCGATATCGTTGTATTCACGTTGTGGTTATAATTCACAACCAAACAATAAGGGTAGGTTCACACAGCGTTTTGAGTCCATGTGAACATTCGCTTTTGGATGCGAGTCTGGGGCCGTCTAGACGAACCCAAACACGCATCTAACAATGAGCAGTGTGGGATTTTTACACTGCTCGCAATGTAAAACATGCATCGGTGTTCAAACAAGTGATCGCCGATGCGCGTCTCATTGCATCTTTCGGATCTGTTCTTGATCACTATAGGGTGCGATCCTGCTGCATCCAACACGCATCCAAACACACAGCTGCATGTTGGATCCGTGCTGGATCCGATCGACGCTGTGTTTTTGGATGTGATTTTTGGATCCAACACGGATCCAAAATCAGATCCAAAAACGCCGTGTGAACATATCCTAATAAGCGTCCATGTATTTTCTTCATCTGTGGCTAAATTGATCTTTCCTACATAAAGAAGTAGATTGACTCAACTCGTTAGCTAATAAGTAAATCAATGTTAATGGCTGTGATCTCTGCTCATTTCTCTTCCTTACAGTATGAGGCACAACCAGGCTTGTTATCAGACACCCAAGACAGTCACCATTCACGTGAAATCTGGCTCCAGATCATTCCCACAAGGTAAATTTAGGCTAAAGCGTCCTCGTAAAGGAAATGTATACGAGAGCCATGTACCAAGACACCTGAAGGGGCCGTGCCTGATCATCCAGCGACAGGAGATGACCGCTTTCTTCAAGCTATTTGGTAGGTAAATCTCAATGATCTGTCAATGCAGTATCCTGCATTATGTGAGGGCTATTTTTTATTTGCTGTATAATCTACATTAAAGGACTCACTGGCTTTTTGTACATAAATGTATTCATCATATAAGGCCCCTTTAACCCTTTAGGCCGTGTTCACAAACGCTTATTTCCCTGACCGGATTTGTGGAGCGCAATCCGGCTCACAAATCCTGCCGTTAATAGGGGCGGGAAGTGGGCGGGGCCGGAGCGCGCGGGGGCGCCGCTTCCCACGGGCCCCAAAGACTTGCATTATCCAACGGCGCGTATTGCGCCTGGATAAGGTGCATGTCACTTCTCTCCCCCGCCCGACAGCGACGGAATCCACTGTTATCTCTGAGAGCTGTGGTATTACGTAATTAACTTTACTTCCGCGGATGGAGCAGTACTGCAAATCGCAAGATCCGCGCAGCATACGCGCCAATCCGCGGCAAAATAAGCCGTGTGAACGAGGCCTTAGGCTCTGTCTCCACTCTACAGCTTTTCAGTAGTTTTTTTTTTTTTGGTGTTTTTCATTTTACAAAACCGCTGAAAATACACCTGAAAACAGGTCCCATAGACTTTAATATTAAAAACGTTCGTAGTCTCCACAGAACGTTTTATTCTCCTCCTTTTTGCTGCAGGTCGTTTTTTTAGTAAGGCATGGCAAAAAATTACTATTGAAGTCTATTAAACTGCCGTACGGTTTAAAGCGGTTTTTGGGGGAAAAATTTGGTCTGCTGAATAATTGCCACGACTTTAACAAGGTACAGCATCCCTGGGTTAGCGAACAGGATAGGACTCGTAGGTTTGTTTTCTTAAGTTGAATTTGTATGCAAGTCGGAACAGGTATATTTATTAAATGTAACTCCAGCACAAAGGGTATCTTTTTTCGTTTCGGATCGTGCAGGGAACGGTTTTTACATTTGTTCTGCTGTCTGTGCCCTTGGTAAGAAGATTTCACCTCATGTGCTGCTGTGGCATGCTGGAACTTGTCGTTCCATAGCTACTATCTGCTGTGGAACATGGAACTACAAGTGCCAGCATGCCCCATAAGTCTCCGTTTGTAACATAGGTTACAGATGTAAGACGTAACGGAGTATAGTAGGGACTGCCTGTATATGGATTTTGCATACTTTAAAAAGTGCCCAAAAAGTCCCAAAAATGCGGCAAAAAATGCAAAATGCGCCAAAAAACAGTCTTTTTTCTAGCTGTTTTTGACATGCACTGGACAAAAAACCTCAGTTTTATCAACAGTTTAAGGATTGGTTTTTCAGTGAGTTTTTTGTCCAATGCAGTGTAGCCCTAGCCTTAGGGGATGTGCACACGGTGAATTGCGGTGAGCACAGGTAAACAGCGCAAACATGTTTGTTGTGCTGTTGTACTTACGTGAAATTTTTAAAAAAGTAAAATGACCACAAACCCCGAGGCAAAATTTTCGGCATCCTATACTTAAACTTTTTTAACGGCGCCGGGGAGAGTGTATTGTACATTTTTTTTGGGGGCATTTTTTTGGAAACTTTTTTTTGGGTTAAAAAAGCACCCTTTTTATCACAAAAAAACTCCCAAAAAAACCCGGCAACCCCCCCTTAGGCTATTTTCCCAAAACGGCTTAAAATGGGACATATTTCAGTCCGAAAATTTGGGTTCGGGGAAACGCCCCCGGGTCATTTTTGGTAACCCCAAAATTCTCATAGAGAACAAGGGAAATTCCCCCCCCTCCCTGCTGGGGCAAACCCGGGCCGCGGGGGGAGTAATTTGACATGCTTTTTCAAGCGCCGAACCCCCGCGCCGCTAGTAATGTTTGTCAAATGGGCCGTAAGGTGCCGGCCCCCCCGCCCCAACCCCGTCCCCCACGAAAAAATTTGGGGGCCGTAATTACCCCCCCGCAAATAACCCGTGTAAACATACCCCTTAGTTTTCTGAGCCATTTTCATTTTTTCCCCGTTCCTTTTTTTTTTTTCCTTTTTGCTTTAAAAGGGAAGCCATAACTTTTTTTTTTTTCCCCATCAACAAAGCTAAATTTGGGGCTTGTTTTTGGGGGACGAGTTTTTTTTTCATTCAATCATTTAATTATGTACTAAGAGAAAAAAAAAAAAAGGCTTTGAAAAGAAGGGAAGTAAAAAAAGAAAAAAATGTTTTTTTCCCTTTGTCGATTTTTGTTCAGAATTTCATTAAATTAAAAAGGTTTATTTTACTTGGCGAAATTGCGGGGTTTTTTTGGCGCATAATTCTGAAAGCAAAACCCCCCAAAATGCACCTCGAAAATTATGGGATTTCATAGCTTTTCAAGGCTGTGAATTAACCCAACTTTCCCCTTGTATCCCGTGTATTGTACGCCGGGGGAGAAAAGTGATATGTCCCTCCTTCCCGGAGAGGGTGCTGCCCCCTCTCCTCCCGCATTCTAGAAGATCCCGCGGGCCCACCCGCGACTTCAAAAAACCCCCGGCTTTTTTTTTTTTCCCCTCCAGTAGAGCTGGTGATGGCTCATTTTTTTCAAAGCGAGGTCCCGATTTTTTTGGACCAATTCCGGTGTGCACCTTTAAAGATCCTTTTTATTTTATTTTTGTTTCCGCGATGACCCAAAAAAACCCCCAAAACGTTGGGGGGATTTTTTTCTCAGTGTTCAATTTTGGGGGGATAAATAAACATGAAAAATTTTAGTTTTCATCGGGCTTTAGGCCATGTTCATTTCGGGTTAAAAAGGGGAACGTAAAATTCCCGTCCGAAAATTTCGTGCCGGAGTGCGCCAAAATTAAAGGGCTAAAAGGGGGCTTTTGCAACTACGGGAATCCCAGTTCTCAAGAGAACTATGGATTACGGCTCCTCCCCCCGCTCGGGGAATAATTGAAAATGTGCGTATAAAGCGCCGCTGGGAATCAAGTCCTTTTGGGCCGGGGAGGTGCTGGCCCCCCGCCCCCCCCCCGCCCTGCCCCCCCAAAAGCGGGGTAATTGAGGGGCGTAATTACCCTCCCCCCCCCCAGTTAAAATCCGTTTAACATGGCCTAAAGGAAATGTTTCCCGCTAATAAAATTGTTAAAAAGAAAGAAAAACTGCCACTTTAGCGTACCTACGAGAACCCCATTTTGGGTTTTTTCCTTTACAGATTGAAAAACAATCATAATTAAATTTAATGGGATGTTTCATCAAAAAAAAATTTTGGTATTTAGAAGATTGAATTTTTTTTTATTCCAATGCATTTAACCAAGATTTCTTGTGGGGGGATTTTTTTGTTGCAAAAATCGCAGAAAGTAACTTTTGTTATTCATATATTTCTGTAAGTATTTAAAGGGGGGTTGTCCGCTACAATGAGGGGTTTTAATTAAAAAGATCTTTAAAAAACCAGCCCTTTGCATAAAGTTCATTACAAATGTCCTACTGATTTGAGTTAGCCCTGTTAGTAGTACTACATCAGCTTCTCAAGTTTTTATAGCAGCAGACCTGTTTATCCTTATCTTACTGGCTGTCGTCTGTAACTCACACGGCAGAGCAGAGAGCCCCTCCTCACAGAATGCTTCTGTAGTGCAGGGAGGGGGGAGGGGGGAAATGGCATCTGTGTCCGGCTGCCTGATTAACCATGTGTGTGCCGCTTTTCCCCACTCCCTACACAGATGATTGACAGCAGGCCCTTCGTTTCTATAATCATGATATGTCTGTGGAACGTGACTTTTACTAAAACTATACAGTCAGGGATGTGAAACTTTATGCGTGCGTACAGGGACACACCTGAGTAACCCCTTTGCAGCTTTTCCCCCTCTTTCTGAGAGGGTTTTTTTGCTGTTGCTGGAGATGTGGAATGTTTTAAACTTAGCAAGGGGGAAAGGAACACTTTCAGCCCCTCTGCTATAGCAACATAGACCCTCTAGCAGGCACACACAGGTTAACTCGGGACAAAACCCCCTCCCCCTCCCCCTGCGTATAAATTACTGGGGGGGGGAGGGGGAGGAGAAGAGAAGACAAGCTAGCACGCCCCCAAATTAACCCCATTTACAAAAAAGGCCCGAAAGCTATTAATAGACAACTCCTTTAAAGGGGTTTGTCCACTACCAAGGGTTGCTTTTTATTTAAAGATCTTGCAAAAACAATCACTTTGCAATTGTGTCCATTAACAGTGCCTACCTATTCCTAATATCCCCCCCTTGTATGGGCGCATCACCCTCAGGTCGCTATAGCACGACCTGTACAACTCTCATGAAATTTTCGCCCCGCACGGTCCTATAGCTACAGACCGTTCCATCTCCCAGATAGGCTGCCACACTGGGTTCATAGCTACTTTAAAAAAAACAGCTTTTTTCCCCCTAAATAACAATTCGGACCTCTTTCCCTACATCTCCGTTGTAGGTTTCCCCTGTTATTTCCCCAGAAATTAATTGCCAAATTGTCAGATGGGTGTTATCAGTTGGAGGTGTGTCCTGCACTGTCTGACAACCTCCAGTCAATGCTGACAGAGTCAGTGTGTGCTGAGAAAAAACCTCTGAAAAAATGGAACCACTGACTATTCAGTATAAATTTCAGGGGGAAAACAGGGGAAAACACAGTTTTAAGAGAAGGAGCCTCCAAAACGTTATCACAGAGGATCAAGGATTTAAATAACACAAAAAAGTGAATTAATTTGGTGAATTAAACCGGTTCTCTAGATTTAAAAAGTTATTTTTATAGACCCAACTAGATAATTATGAATTAGTAGACGTCTCCTCTGTTCAGGATTCTCATCTCTGAGTGGAGAGCGATTGCAAAGAGCATATTTTGCACTAGAGGACCCGTCCTAACTTACATTACACAGTTAATTCATTTGAAAGGGGAATGTGTAATGTTCGGTTTCTCCTACGGTGGCGCGAGGGGAAAAGAACAAAGGAATGTTTCACCCAAAAAGCTTATTGAAGCGCGATAGACGCGCCGAATTGCCGGTGTTTTGAAAAAATGCCTAATCACCAAATTCCAAAGCAGGGGGGGGCGCGGGGGGGGGCAACAGGAAACCAAGCCTCTATAGACATGAATTACTGAAAATTTCCGGGACGCATTTCGCTGCGGCGAAATGCGCACCGAAATACATTTTAAGCCGTGTGAAGATACCCTAAAAGCGACATGTCAGAAAAAAAGCGCCACTACGCCAGTTTTAAGGTACGTTAAATGAGCGTACAGTGAACCCGAATAATTGAACTTGGCTTCTAGTCTACCCTGCACAGTATAATTGAGGTCCCTAATCTAGGCGCATAGCATAATTTAGGCGCTAGAAATTCTTGCACAAAATTTATCCCTAATTCAAAGGGTTTTTTGTTTTTGGCTAAAAACGCCAGTTTTGGTTTTTAAATACGTTCTTTAATATGAGAATGGGGGCGTCAACAGTTCTTTGCGCAAAATACACCAAAAAAAGGGTGCACCCAAGGGCACGTTGCCCAAAAAGGGTATGTTCACACGGCATCTTTCAGGACATATTTCTGGGCGTAATTGTGCTGCAATATACCCAGAAATACATCCTGTATCTATGGTAATCTTAATCCGAGAGAGCTAGACTTATTACCTTTCCCCCTTTCCCCGATGTGTAATGAACGGCAGGTGAAAGAAATTACAGGTCACTTCTTACCAGCGTTTAACCGCCAGGGATAATGCAAGTGAATGGGGCCGCCCCCTACCGCGCTTTAGAAGTACACACTGGACAGTACATACTTCTAAAACACCTGGCGTAGAACAGCACAATGTACGTCCGCAATACTTCTTGAACAAAACCCTAAGGATTTTTGGGGGATTTAGAAACTGTCTGAGAACTGACAAGCAACCATTCCCATAGACTTCAATGCAAAATCCGCCCAGTAGTCTATACTGCATGGTTTTTCTACTAGACGGATTTTCACACCGCCGGCGTTCCAAAAATCTCGGAACATGCTCATTGTTCTGCCAGGTTTTCTGGCGGAAAATGTACTGTTCAGCCGGTATTTTATCTTCTTTTCAGTGGTTTTGAGGGGTGATTCTGTCCGCGGTTTGTGGATTCGCCTGTCCCCTTTAACCATTGACTAGCGCACCTTCCCCCGAAAACTGGGCGGAAGATTGTGTATGTTCCGAGTCTTTTGGAACGCCAGCAGTGTAAAAATCCATCTGGCTCAAAATCTGGGTATATATTCTATTAACCCCTTAACGACTCGGGCGAAGTCGCCCAGTGCCGCTAAAGGGTTTTTGCAGGGGATCTTTTTCCGCGACCCCCCGCCAGCCGCCGGGTTGCGGCTAATCGCCGCAACACCCGGCGGTAACAGTCCGGCGGGTGGCTTCGCCCGCGGGCGCTTTTTAACCCATCAAAAACCGCGCAAAGATGCCGCGGTGTCGAATAAAACGCCTTTGGGTGCGCGCACCGTCTTTAGGGGTCAATTGGCATAGCGACTATGCTGCGCCGATCCGATCCGGGGAAAGGTGGTGGGTAGCCTGTGAAGGCCCCCGTCATTTTACACTGGCCGGTTTGCCCCACTTTCGCCACAACGGGAAGTGGGGAAACCGCCATCTTTGACACCCGCATTGCCTATGCAATGCATTGGGGTTGTTTTAAAACAACGCGCCCCGGGGGGCTGCCCGGGAATTTGAAGTAATGGCCCAGCCTAGCTGACTCCTGCTGCCGCCACCTTTAAACAGCAGCCCTAGAAATTTTTCAAAGGCCCGAGGGGAAAAAAGGGCCCACCCGCCCCCTAAACCCCGAGGAAGGCTCCGGCCCGGGGTCGCGGCGCCATCGGTGCTGGATCCCTACCTCCTGCCGCCCCCCCTGGCCGGCGCCCCCCCCTTTGCACCCCGGGCATCGGGGCCCCTCCTCCCCCACTGAGGCGCGCCCAGCAGCGGATCCTCCTCCTCGCCTGCAGAGGCATCCCCCCCGCCTAAGGGGACACACAGCTCCCCCGAGTTAGAGCGCAGAGGACGCCCGCCTCCCCCCAGCACCCGAAACCTTTCACCAGCGCGGCCATGAGGACTCAGGTACAGGGCCCTGCAGAGCCCCCCCCCCCTCCCCCCCCGCACTGGAGCACGGCAGCCCCACCATCAGCCAGGGGGCCCAGCACCACCCTCCTACAGCTCGGGGGTGGCCAGCCCCCCCTCCCCTGCTATCAGACCCCTGGCTCCTCTCCTCCTGGGCCTTCGGGGGCACTGCCTGAGGGATCCCAAGATATCCCACCCCTCCCTCCACAACCCGGGATCTGGCAGGGGGATTTCTCCTGGCAGGGCTCTCCTGCTCCTCCTGGGCCCCACGCAGCCCCTCATCTCCCTGACCACGTGCATGGATGATTTGAACAACAACTGCCTAACAGGGATACCGGGCGCTAGCCAGAGGTAGGGCACCCTGCAGAGAGGAGATTGCCCAATCGGCGGACATTACGCAAAACTACCCCCCTGGAAACGCTTGGGAGGACCATGAAATACCGAAGATACATCCTCAAATCCCCCCTATCCTCCCAAAAAATGTCCACGGTCGGGGAGCTGGCTCGACATTGGAGGTTTTTAGCAACCGCGGCCGCAGGAACAACATTAGAGTTCGGGGCCCCGGAAGCCAGGGGAGGGGGACTTGCAGGCCACCTGGCTCAATTTAACCGCAACTTGGAGCTAACCCTCCCCCCCCAAAAAGCTTGAAAGCCCACAGAGCCTCCGCCAAAAGGGTTTCCCCTTCCGCTCCCCGGGGATGTTATATGCTCCCTAATGACCACTGGGTGAAAGAAGAATAATGGAGAAACCCAGCGCCTACACAGCACCCGACTACGGGGGACTCCTAACAGATCTTCGTGACCTCTCCGGGCATACTTTTTCAAAGCGCCGCCCCCCTTTAACCGCTGTTTGCTATCCGAAAGAAATTCTATCCTTTAAAAGGTGGATTTTCCGTTTCCTTCTGGCTCGCTTTGGGGGTCGCTCAGCTTTTCTCCGGTCTTTGCTGCCCCCGAATTTCTGCAATCCCCCTAAAAAACCTACTCCAAAATGGACGTTTGGGGAACGCCCCCGTGCTCCCCCCCTCCGCCGCCACCAGTTTGGGATCGTTGTGACTCGCAAGGGACCTCTCCGGGGCCCCTTTCCTTCACCCAAAACCCCGACGCTCTCCGCCCCGCTGAATATGGGACTTTTATGCTGACTGGGGGGCCTTAAACCCCCCGTCCCTCCTCTCGGGAGCATTGCCCCATCTAAAGCTTTCATTACCTTCACATCTGATAGGGCCTTATTTAAATTTTTTTGTATTGGGATGGGCCGCTACTTATGCCTCACAGCTTTGTTTTTTTTTTCCTTGTTTTTTGAAGCTTTTGCTCCCCTTCCGGACTCCTCCCCTCCTTCCTGTTTTTGGGGCGGGGGGACTTGAGCGCTTTTTTCTACCTCAGGGGGGGGCCTCACCTGAGGGCCTTTTTTGTAGGAGACCTCATGGAGACCCCTTTATCCCCCGAGCCCCCAAAACCGGCCACTTGCCTAAAAGGTTTAACTAAGAGCGGGCGCCTGGGTCAGGGGATTTTTCCTCTGTCCTTGGTACCCCCATTTCTCCGTTCTATGTAGGTTTTAAAACCCGGGTTTGTTTTCTTTGCCCTTTTTTGGTTGGTGGGGTCGGTCCCCCCCTTTCCGGGTGTTTTGGGGTCTCCCTTCCCCCCCCCCGTCCCCCACCACCCCCACCTTCCCCACCTCCTACTCTCACATTTTTTTTCTCCTCAGGTGCGGTTTGGATACGCCCCTGCTATCTGGGAGACGATCCCCTTTTTTTTGGCGCTACTCACCCCTCGGGGATTCCCCCCCTACTCCGGAAATGGTACGTTGTTCATTTTAAAAAACTTAAAGGACTTAACTCTGACTTAAGCGAGGTTGGCCCTGAAGGAATGTAGGTCCCTGCGAGCCGACTTGTGTTTTTACGGGAAAACCCACTTTGACCCCAAAAGGGCCATTCAGCTTTGCCCGGCCCTATTACCCCACCGCTTTTTCCTGAATTAATGACAGAAGAGGGCTGGAGTGGCATACTAAAAGCCAACACCTGTAGTTTGCGGGTTTGAGGAAACGCGGCGACCCATGGGCGGTACTCATCCTTAAACTACATTAAGGGAAAACCCAAATTACATTATGCAATGTGTACCGCCAAATTCCCCAGGTCCCCTTCCTAAATAGGGCCCTTTTCTAAGCTAGAAAAAGTTCCCCTCCAGCCCTGCTCCTTGGGGGGGGCTTTAATATGTTTTCCCCTCGAAGCCAGGTAGATGTAGTAGGGGTTTAAAACCCCGAATCCTACACTTGCCAATTGTCCACAGCCTTTGGGAAACTCATTCGCCCCCCAAACGGTCTGTTCCCCCCTAGGGAGGATCAATCATCCAAAAGAGAAAGGGAGTACTCTTTTTTTTTCCCCCCCTCAAACCACACTGGGCTTGATTACTTTTTTCGCAATGTCCCAAACTTGGGGCTTTACAGGTTCTCCATTGAGCCCAAACATGGTCGATCACGCCCCGTCACGGTCAATCAAATTTACAGCTCCCAGCCAGGGGCTATGTCATTGGAGGCTGAATGAAACACCATTAAAAAGGCAGCCTAAAAGAGCATTGCGTGAGTCGCTCGCCCATTTGATCTAAATGTGGTCGTCTCGCACCATCCTCCCCCTGGGGGCCCAAAAAGATCTTTAGAGGCAATTGCATTGCCCTAGGGCCCAAGCTTTAAAAAAGATACCGCAGAAAGATCCACCAGACCGCACCCTCCCAAAGGGGCTGGAAAAACCCAAAAAGACAATAGCCCTAGGGTTTCAACTCGAACTAAGTCTCAGTCCAAATAGCCTTTAAAAACTTAGCCCTACAATTTTGGGGAAGCTCCTTCTCAAACCAAAAAAGGGATTATGAAATGGGAAACAAGGGCCCCCACGCTATTAGCAAGCAACTGAAAGAGCCAATACAATCTTTCAAGCCTTAAGGACAGGGAGGGGACACTGAAAGACCCAAAGCCCCTTCTGAAATCTTTCCTTGGTTTTTTCTCTGATCTTATGCATGCCCTCGCCCCTCCCAGGCCATGGGAAAGGACCCAAACTTTATCCGGGAATTTCTACAAAATCCCGGCCCATCGCTCACGGGAGGAGGCGGGGGACTTCTTTGGTTGGGGCCCCCTTCAATTAAGGAAATAAAGAAGCATTAAGGGCCCTCCCCCGGGAAAAGCCCCAGGCCCAGAGGACACCCTATCTATACTTTTAAAATCTTTCAGAAATCTTGACCCCCCAATTTTTGCGCTTATAACTCATTTCGGGAGGAGCCCATCCCCCCCAAATTCCAAAACACATTCTATATAACTTGATCCCCAAAAACCCGGAAGGGACCCACGGACAGCGCTATTTTCCGCCCGTTGCGTTGCCCAACTCTGACCTGAAGATCTTTTAACCAAAATCCTGGCCAACAACTAACCACTGGCTCCCTCAACTGAACAAGGGGCCGGTAGGATTCGTCCCTTTTCCCGGCAGGGGGGAAAAACACGACCACTATTAAACCTATGGAGCTGTTTTAAACCCCCATGCGCAGGGAGGCCTTACTCCTCGGCCAGATGTGAGAAAAAGGCCCTTTTATAGGCTGCAGGTGGCCGTTCCTTTTTTTAGGCCTCTCGGCGTACGGGTTCTCTGGGCCCTTCCTGGCGGCATCAAGGGTTTTTAAACCCTTTTCCCTTCGGCAACCCTTAAACTCCCCACTTATCTCTGAACCTTTGGGAAATTAAAAAAGGAACTGACAGGGGTGCCCACTATCCCCCCCCTCTTTGCGTTGTGCATTGAACCTCTTTCGGGGGGGCAATTAGGGCTAAACCCAAAAACAAGGCATAAGATAGGGGAAAAGGGTTTAAATTGTCCCTCTTTGCGGACGATATTTGGTTTACCCTGACTGACGACATACCACTTACCTTCCCTTAGCACTTCTGGGGAATTTGGGGCCCCCCGGGATATAAAGACAACACCTCAAAGACAGAGGCCCTCCCAAAATCCCTTCCCCCCCCCAGGGCTTATCCTCCCCAAAAATAATTACTCCACATTGGGAAACCCAATCGTCAAAAACCTGGGCACCAATAACGGACCAATATCCCTCCCCTATAGCGCTAATTTCCCCCCCCTTTTTAAAGAATTGAAAAATACACTCTCTAGGTCACCGCCTCCCCCCCTCCCCCCTAGGAAAAATAACTCGGAAAATGTCCATCTTAAACCAAAAATCCTCACCTATTTGGACTCCCCGGTAGCGGTCCCCGAGTAGCTACCCCTACAGGCACTATCCTAAGATTCATAGGGCCCAGGGGAGGGAAAGGGGGGCCAAAATGTTATATGGCCATAGGGGGGGCGTGGGGGTCTGGGGGTTCCGAAAATCCTCAAAATATTTGGGGCCCCCCACTTGCGTTTTACCCAGCTTGGTCATCCTTCCGGGGGATACACCAATTTGGTGGAGATAAAAAGCACTTGCACCCATTTTACCCCCAAAGCACTTTTATGGGATTCGAAAGCCTTCCCCTCACGGGATACCATTGGGTCCAATCAAGTTTTACGCAGCAGAATGGGGAAACAGGGGAGGACCAATTTTTAAATTAGCTTCCAAAACTTCACCCATGGGGGCCCCTTTCTGTGCACACCCCTTTTCCCTCTGGCTCATCTGGCGGCAAAAACCGTGGGGGGGGCTAGTTTTTTCCCGGGTTTGTGGGGCTTTTCTAGGGCAGGGACAGGGGGATTCCCGTTTGACACCCTTCAGAGGGGCTATAAACCCCTGAAAATCCCCTTTTCTTACCCCAGATAATCACCTCAAACCCCCCATTTTTGGGACATCTACCCCTTCTCGATCCCGACCTCCTTTGGCACTTGAAAGCGGGCCCCCAGTACAAGGGGCCATTTCCACAACACTCCATTCTCTCAGACCCGCCCCTCTGAACCCCCCCCACACACAGATACATGGCCAAGTGGGGAAAACTACTTGGGAGGGAAATACCCTTCCCCCCCTGGCAGGGGATCTGGAAAGCAGCAGCGAAATCCTCGGGATGTATCCAGCAAAAAAAAAATCTTAAAAAAAAACTATTCTTTTTTGGACCATACACCAGAGGCCGCACAAATGGGAACCCCCAGCTCCCCTCGGGTATCTGGGGATGTTTCTCCTCAGTGGGACGCTGCCGCATATTTTTTGGGGTTGCCCGATTATTCAACCCTTTTTGGGCACAGGGCAGGGCTTACTAGGTTTTGGGGGTGAGGACCCATTGGGGCCCTCTCACCTATTTACGGGGCCGGTCAAGGGCTACTAAAAAGATCCAAACTTTGTTACATACCCCTTTACAGGGCCAGGGGGCCTAATTTCAGGTAATGGAGGGGAACCACGCCCCCAAGTAAGGGATCCCGTCAAGGCCCCACAAACGCGGCAATGGAGTTTTTTAACTCCCTGCTCCCCGACAAATTGGATTCTTTTGATAAAATTTTGGGCCGCATGGGGGCATGCACCACTTGTTTTACCATCTTGACCAGAACCCCCCCTTCTTTTTCCCCCCCCCCCCCCCCCCACTACACCTTACCCCTTTTTTCTCATGTCCTGCTCAATGTTTTTTTCGTTTCTTTTTGATGAGGCTGGAAGTCTTTGATCTAGGCTTATGATAAACCCTTAAGCCTTGTCTAATTCGCAGCCTCAATGTTACTTCTGTTTAGTTTTATTTCATAGTTTCAATGCCCATTCACACATGCCTTTTTAACCTGTCTAATTTTTTCAGTGCCCAAAAAAAACCCCGTTGTTTTACCCTTTTTTTTGTTAAATAAATTTTAAAAATCAATAAAAATTTTCAATTAAAAAAAAAAAAAAAAAAATCGCGCCCCCAGTGGCAAGCACCCCAAGGGGACTAAATGTTACAGAAAAAAAAAAAAAAAATAAATTTTTAAAAAAAAAAAAAAAAAAGTAATAAATTCAAATCACCCCCCCCTTTCCCCATTTTTAACTAAAAAATTTAAATATTAAAAATTTAAATCACCCCCCTTTTTTCCCCCCCTTTTACAAATAAAATCAATAAAATAATAAAAAAAGTTTTTCACATATTTGGTACGCCGCGTCCAAAAAATCCGTCTATAAAAAAAAAACACATTTACCTGTACGCGAACAACCCTAGAAGAAAAAAAATTCCAAACGCCAAAATTGCGTTTTTTTTGGGCATTTTAAAAGTCACTCAAAAAATGGAACAAAAATGATCAAAAAAGTCGCATGCATCCAAAAGCTAGCGATAAAAATCACTTTAGCCCGCAAAATATGCCCCCCACTAATGTCCTAGGTGTTTGTACAAAAAAAATTTTTGGTCGCACAAAATGGCGCCGGGCGCAAAATTCAAAAAAAAAAATTTTGGAATTTTTTTTACGGGACCAAACATAAAGGGAAAACCCCACATTTTGGAAAGCCGGGTGCGTATCAACCTTAGAAACAATAACACATTGAATTTACCGGGGTTGAACCCGTAAAACAAAAACCCCCGCAAACTGCGAAAATAAATTTTTTTTTTTACAAATTTTTCCCCGGAATTTTTTTGGGGGTTTCCCAGTATATTCTATAGTAAGTGAAAAACACCTTAAAGTACATCTTGTCCCCCAAAAAAAAGCCCCAAAGTTTTGGGGGGGAAAAATAAAAAAATTAAAGGCCCCAAACAAAAAAAAATTGAAAGGGGGAAAAGAAAGTTTCACCAAAAAAAAACCGCCGGGTCCCTAAGGGGTTAAAGTCTATGGGGATGGTTGCTTGTCAGTTATCTGAAAATTTGCCGAAAAAACCCTGCTGTGTGGACGGACCCAAACTAGACCTCATAGGGTCCCTAAATGTTTGCATTTGGGGTTTGAAGATCCCCACAGAAAAATCAAAATAGACAACAATAATTAGAACGGGAAACCCCCGATTCTCAGCCCTTTACTAACAGTCATCCTAAAAACATAAAATTTTTTTTTTAAATTAAAACTCAAATACGTAACTAGATCAGAAGTAAGGTCACAAATACCAAATGGAACTGCAAAAAACTCTGAAGTCCATATTGTGTATAAAACACTCTGCCCTTTAAAAGGGGGTTTCCACTGTAAGTTTAAAAGCCATCACGGGAATACCATCAAGTTTTAAGTGCAACTCCCACCCTCTGAGACCCCGCTCCTACTCAGGAAAGGGCCCTGAAAGTTGGTAGGTTGGGAAACCGGGCAAGCTCACATGACCTATTCATGGGATTTTCTGTACAGGTGAGCAGTGCTTTTTTTTTTTTTTTTTTTTTTTAAATCATTTTTATTGCTTTTCAGATATTAAAAAGGTTTCATCTAACCTGTTATACAATTGTGACACTTTTTATTTCACAAAAGAAACAACAACTTTGTTAAAAACAAATATCTGCGTGTAGCGTAAAATTCCATAAAGTTTTCGTTTCTAAACCTGCTCTTCAGAAAAGATAACGCAAACATACCTAAACATAGCTTTGGTACCTTCCCTGGGCCCTATCCAGGCCCATCCCCCAACAGAATAGCCAGGTGGACCCAACCCCACCCCGAACGCACCTTCCAATATTCCCTATTTGCCATCGGATCCCCCCCCGCTTTTTTGCTTCTTAGCACTCGGGTAAAAGTTTGAAAACTGTTATTAGCAAAGAGAGAGAAAAAACCCCCAACCTCACAACAGTACGATTAACTTTTTAAAACAACCCGGCAGTGAAAGAAAAAAGAAAAAGGGGGTCCCCAAAGACCGGGGCATCGCCTACCATTTAAATCATTGTAATCCCCGTGAAGTTTGGGGTGTGAGTGAAAGGGGATGGTCCATAAAAAGACGAGGCATCAAATTTAGAGATCTCATTCCCTGAGCCAGGGCCAATCAGGGGCCAAAGCCACTTGGGACTGGGGGAAACCTTAACCTTCCCCTGTTCCCCAGAGTCAGTGAAGTACCATCCTGAAGCCAAAGGGGGGACCAATACGGGCTTTCCCCCCACTGACTTTAAAACTTTTTCATGAAAAATTTGATTGTGCAAAGAATTTATTGACTGGAATCTTTCTGGGTTCTGTTTTGTACATTTCCCAAGGGGATATATTTTTTTACACTTTAACACCATATCCAAGGAAACCATATCAGGGTTTTCCCCCCATTCTCTAAATACATCTCTTCGCTCCCAATAAGAAAAATTGAATAAGGTATTCACACCCTGGGGGAGGTTGTTGGGAAAATACCCCCTCTGGTGTAAATTTTAATTGAATTCCCCCTTTTTGACCTGAGCAAGGTAGCAAAATTTTTTCCAAAAACCCCGGATAGCTACGCAGTGCCACATCCCTTACCATATCAGTTCCGGAGTCGGGCATTTGGGGACAGGTATCATTGCCGGGGACCCGGGGGTGGGGGGTATTTTAAACCATAGATCGCCTTGTTAAAACCGAAATGAGTTCTTTCTTTTTTCATGGAGATAAAACTTGATTTGCGTTCACCCTCCTAAAAACCAGTGTGTATTTCTGGATTCGGAATTCTTTCCAATTTTTAAAAAAAGTTACCTTCCAGGGCGTAAAACCAGGGCTGTAGGTTTTATATAGGGATGACAATGGTGTTTTTTGCCCGTGCCCACATAAAGCTATCTAATGTGAGTCTTTTAAAAACCCCCCTGCATTCGTTGGGTCTGACCCGGGGAAGCTTGTATTTGTCCATGTGATAGGAAAAGTGTGGTGGTTGTCGTGGAGACCCGAGCAGTGCTTTTATAATGTTCTTGCTATTATCTACACAGTTGATCACATTATTTGCCCACTTCCTATTTTTGACGTTGCGAGTGCGCTATAAAGGAACTCAGGGTTGGTGACTGCTTTGGTGGAAATATACGATAAGGTTATAATAGGCTTAAAATAGAGCCCTGGCCGTTACAGAGCTGCAGTTAAGGGCTGTTCACGGTGATTTGGGCATGTTTACCCTCCCGGCGCCGTATTTGCCTGCTCGGGGGGGAATTTGCCCCTGTCATTACGGTAATCCATGTTCATGGGAAACTAGGTTTCCGTCTCTTCCCCACTCGGCGAATAGGCCGGGGGGAGAAAGGGCATGCAACATATTTACGGCGTGTACCGCCGTGAACAATGCATGTCTAGGGGGGCCGGCGAGCTGCCGGCCACCCCCCCCCCGCTGCAGGGGCAGCCCAATTGGGGGGGCGAAACCATCCCCCAATTATCGGCAATAAGCTTGAACTAACCCCAACCCCGAGGGGGTATAAACAACTGGGAAACTTGAAACACCCCGCAAAATCCACTGAGCATAAAAGCAGATTTCTTTATTTTCAAATGGCAAATATCCAACCGTAAAGTCATATGCATGAGGTACAAAAGCTGACGCGTTTCGAGCCCTGACGGCTCTTACTCACAGCAGTATATATAGGCTCCTGGAAAGGGTGCTATCCCCATTTCGTTAGGAAAAGGGGGAGTTTTCAAGTTCAAAAAGGGATGATTATGGACTTCTGGGCTATGGGTGGCGGTATTTCTGCAACTGTTTGTGAACCGTTGTTGTGCTGCTGTGGTAAAAATATTGTGAGTGGACAAATTGCACAATTCCTGGAAGAACACAGCAGCTGGTGGCAGGATTATGGTCTAGGGAAGGTTTTCGGGGCATTGTCTAGGCCACTCATCCAGGTGAAAGGCGCTCTCAACCAATTTGGGTATGAATCCATCCTTGCAGATCCTGTCCACCCATAGATGCCGACTGTCTCCTATGGGGCTCCGAAGTAGACAGATTTGGGAATTAATCCATCTTTGCAGATCACATACACCCATACATGCTGATTGTCTCCTATGGGGTGGATGGGATCTTCCAGCAAGACAACACAACGTCACACGGCTAGAAATGTCCGACATTGGTTGGAAGAGCAGGACCAAGACTTTCAGGTTCTACCCTGGACCCTAATTCCCCAGACCCCAGTTGAGCCTGTGTGAGGCCCCTGAATTTTGGTGTTGTGTTGCAGCTGTGGGATGTATTCAGCTCCAGATTACTGTGACAACCTATGAGGACCTTATTCACTCACTCCCTGCTCTTCTTGCTGCTGTCTGGGCTGCACACACCGGTCACTCTGGATATCACCTGCTGGTCAAAATAATGGGACTCGACCATGTATATACATACGCAGAATCATACTAAGTAAAAACTAAATGATGCATTACTGCATTGTCTTAAAAGGATTTTTCCAATAGGAATTGATGCCATTATTGATTGGATATATCATCTATGTCTAAGGCTATGTTCACACGGCTTAAAATGGTACATATTTCAGTCCATAATTACGCGCCGGAGTGCGCAAATTACAGCTGGAATACGTCCCAGTCATTGCGGTAATCCACAGAGAACTATGGATTACGTCTCCTCTCCCTACTCGGCAAATCCGCCGGGCGGGGAGATAATTGACATGTGAATTACTAGCGGCGTATACGCGCCGCATGTAATGCAAGTCTATGGGCCGGTGAGGTGCCGGCCCCCGCACCCGCCCCCGGCCACACGGTGTAATTGCGGGGCGTAATTACGCCCTGCATTTAAGCCGTGTGAACCTAGCCTAATAGTGAGAAAGCAGACTGCAGCCTCCTCAGCTTCTTATTAAATACCCACGTTAGTGGGTATAACAACAGAGCTGCATTCATTTCCATGGGATCTGCTGCAGTTCTGAAGCTGCTCTAGGTCAGTAGTGAGGCTGTTTTCAGAAAAAAGCTGAAGATGCTACAATTTACTAAGCTTATCGATACAAACCTCCTCTAATAAACATGTATACGGAGCTGTAGATGGATTATCAGATGACTTGTCATTTATGTATCTATTTATTTGCACAGTACCTCCTAGCGATGACCTTTGTTTATTTCAAGAGAGCTGGATTCAACATGAACGAGTACACCAGGGCCAATTTCTTTGTTGCTTTGTGAGTAAATCTGATATATTCTGTTTATTTTAGCTTTAAATCAGAATGCAGCTTCTGTCACATAAGGCTATGTCCACACGGCAGAGGATAAAATACTCGCTGGAGTCCAAGGCACAGACCATATACCGGTTGGGAAATGCCAACCAGTATTTGGTCTTTTTCTGGCACACAGAGGGACGGCTTTTGTCTGTGGTTTGCAGATTCAAACCCTCCCCCTTCGCACCCACATGATCATGCTCCACCCGAAAAATGGGGGGGGGGGAAGAATGAGCATGTTCTATGTTTTTTTGAACCAACGGCGGTCTAAAAAACTGTCCAGCGGAAAATCCGTGCAGTGAAGACTGCTGCACGGATTTTCCATAGAAGTCTGTGGGGGAGCGTTGCTTGTCAGTTTTTAGACAGTTTGTACAACCGCAAACCATCTGAAAAACTGACAAGTAACCGTTGCCGTGGGGACAAGCCATATTCAGAATCCAAACAGTTTGTGGTTTTTGTCCCGGTTTTCTGCTGTAGTTTTTGGATTTTGGACGTGCCATTCAATTGCTATAATCTGTCATTTTCAAATGACATACGATGAATTATAGAACACATTCTAAATTGTTTGACCCGGATTTCAAATCCGACCTCAGTAAATCTGAGCTGTGTGGACTACAGCGCGGATTTTCTATTGAGGTCTATGGGGGTGATTTACAGTCAGATTTTTGCGGATTCTACATACCAAATCCGCTTAAAAATCCAACAGTAAACCAGTGCCGTGTAGACATAGCCTAAGAACCTGTCTGTTCTTGTATCATTTGCAAACTACCCGATGAGAGATTACTTAATATTATCTTGAAATTTATTTATATCTCAAAAACATCCATATTAATTTAGGCACACCTTTCACCTTTAAAATCCATAGAAAGAGAAAAAGCTCTGGTATACTTATAGTTTTTCACTATGACCCGCTCTACAGCAGGTCATAAATCAGGCGCATTCTAGAGCTCACGCAACAGTTCTGGTTCAGGTATAATACAGTACTTTGAAAGTGCTCTACCTGTAGCAAAGAAATGCTGTAGCAAAGCTACAAATATGTAGCTTCGCTACGGTTCTAGTGCGCTCCGCCTCCCGCAGGCCCTATTGAGATCGGGCGCATTACAAAGTGCCGCAGGCGCTATGTAATGCGCTCGAGAGTGGCGTGCGGTTTTGCAGCCGGCCCCACGGCCGCGGGGGGGTGGGGGAGTGGGGAACCGGACGGAAGACTGAACATGCTCAATGTTTGGCGGCCGGGCCGCGGGCGGCAAAACCGCCGGGCGGAAAACCCGTGCAGTGGGGACCGCTGCACGGGATTTCTATAGAGCACAATTGTGCTCATTTTCGGCCGGTTTTTCAGGCGGTCGGAAAAACCGCAAACCGGCTGAAAAACTGGCCGAAAAACCGTGCCGTGGGGACATGCCCTAAATGGGGCTGCACCTGATATCGGGCTGAAAAGACGCCAGATATCTGGCGCAGCCCCATTCATACATGTCGCCCATAATATTTATTGGTTCTGGGACAACCATTGTATGTTGAAACCATTAATCTATAGAAAACTGGTAATTGGTACCAAAGCCCCAAGATGTCACCAACATAATGCAACATGAAGATACTAATCCAGATGTCCTTACATATAACCATATAACATTAGGAAGAGCTGCTGAAAGCTTCTATCCTTATTTATTTTGAGGACAGGGGCTTCTTTGAGTCATGTTCTTCATACGCAATGTATCAGAAAAGAAAAAAATGGGACCCTCACTTGGTGACTAAAGGAGCCGCTCATCCGGGCACATGTGAAGAGAGAACACATAGTACCACACTGTACTGTAGAGAGGCACTACTAGACCACCACCAATTGCTGCATGCGCTTCACGAAGGCAATGTTCACACGGCTTAAAATGGGCCGTATTTCAGTCCGTAATTAGGCGCCATAGTGCGCGAATTACGGCTGGAATACGTCCCAGTCATTACGGTAATCCACAGTTCTCATAGAGAACTATGGATTACGTCTCCTCCCCTGCTCGGCGAATCCGCCGCGGGAGGAGATAAAGTGTTATAGGCGCGCCGCTGGTAATGAAAGTCTATGGGCCGGTGAGGTGTCGCGCCCCCCCCCCCCCCCCCGCCCCTCCCGCCCCGCGCCACACGCCGTAATTAAGCCGTGTGAACATAGCCTAACACGCATCTAAGTCAATCCAGTCAAACAATAGCCAGCTCACCACTCCCAAGGACCACGCTGCACTCTGTACTGTCAGACTATGAACAGCCGAACACTTTATTTCGATACAGGACCGCGGATTTTGACGCGCATTGTACAAAAACCACGGTTGCTTCTTGTTTTCCTGACGTCGCCCATACCATTGTATTGTATTATACAACATGTTGTATAATACGCCTGCGCCAAAAGACGAGCTGTGGAGACTACAGCTCCTCTTTTCTATTGCCATCTATGGGGCTGCAGGAACGATCGTATCTTAGTTTTTTAAAAGCGCCGAGGATACGATCGTATTCCTGTGCAGTGGAGACGTAGCCTCACACTCAAAATCAGATCCCATCATGGTAATGCAGGAAAACATTTTCCACAGTTATGGCAAATACCAGATATTTTTTATTTTTTAGGGGGGGGTTTAGTTACTTTAGTACTATTTCACCATCTTTCCTGTAACAAACATTTTCCCCCGAGTGAGCTTATGCTTATATGCAGCAGCCAATGTCACCAAAAGGGCTACTGTAGAAAGCATGTGGGAGCACAGTGACTGGCAATATCTGATGTCTATTGAAGGTACATATTTAGGTCTGTATCCATCTACACATTATTATGCTCAAGAGCTAATATTCAGAGTGAATGGCGTGTGCAGAACGGACAGCAGCTAGACATCCGGGGAGTGACTGTATAAGGTTCTCGAAGGTTGTCTTAAGTATCTGGAGCTGACTGCACCCACAGCTGCTGGAGGGTCCATAGAGCCAATTGCACCATCCAGGGGCCCCACAGCTGCTGGAGGGTCCATAGAGCCAATTGTACCATTCAGTGGCCCCCCACAGATGCTCAGTTGGATCTGGGGAATTATGTGCTGGGGTAGTACTTGGAAGTCTTGGTCCTTGTAATATTTCTAACCGTGTGACATGTTGCATTGTCCTGCTGGAAGATACCATCCGCTCCAGGGGAGACAATCAGCTTGTATGGGTGTATGTGATCTGCAAAGCCCCCTATGCAGTAGGGTTAGCAGAGGTGCAGTGACATCCGTCTGCTCCGGGGCCCCATAAACAGTACCGTTAGACGAGGTGCAGTGACATCCGGCTGCGCCGGGGCCCCATATGCAGTAGGGTTAGAAGAGGTGCAGTGACATCTGCCTGCCCCGGGGCCCCATACACAGTAGGGTTGGCAGAGGTACAGTGACATCCATCTGCTCCGGGCCCCATACACAGTAGGGTTAGCAGGGGTACAGTGACAACCGTCTGCTCCGGGCCCCATACACAGTAGGGTTAGAGGAACAGGGACAACCGTCTGCTCCGGGCCCCATACACAGGAGGGTTAGCAGAGGTGCAGTGACATCCGTCTGCTCGGGCCCCTATATGCAGTAGGGGTAGCAGAGGTGCAGTAACATCCATCTGCTCCGGGCCCCATATGCAGTAGGGTTAGCAGAGGTGCAGTGACACCGTCTGCCCCCGGGCCCCTATGCAGTAGGGGTGCAGAGGTGCAGTGACATCCCTCTGCTCCGGGCCCCCATATGCAGTGGGGTTAGCAGAGGGGCATGCATCCGTCTGCCCCGGGCCCCATTGCAGTGGGTTAGCAGAGGTGCAGTGACATCCAACTGCTCCGGGCCCCCTATGCAGTAGGGGGAGCAGAGGTGCATGACATCCGTTGCTCGGGCCCCATTTCACGTAGGGGTTTGCAGAGGTTCAGTGAGGGCCCCCC
>JAODAL010050251.1:0-27546 GCA_025379985.1 Phyllomedusa bahiana
TGTAATTGTGCCACTTTTGACCTCATACTGCTCCCCGCCGTGACCTCCACATGTATCATTGTCCCCCTTGGGGCCCAAATTTTTTTTGCCGCCTCCATAATGTCATTGTCCCAATGCCTGACCTCATACTGCTCCCGCAGGGGACCTCCACACTGTGTGATTGTGCCATCTGTGGCCAAAATACTGTTTTGCCACCCCCAAGAATGCCATTGTGCCCTGTCTGACCTCTTACTGCTGCCCCCGGGTGCCCTCCACACTGTGTGTTTGGGGGGCCCCCTTCTGGGGCCCTTAATAGGGTTTGGGCCCCCTTTCCAGAATGTCATTTTTGCCATTTGCCTGCCTCATGCTGCTGCTGCCATGCCCTCCCCCCCCTGTTTTGGAATTGTGCCACTCTGTGGCCAAATTTACTGTTTTTTGGCCCGCCTCCAAAAATTGTCATTGTGCCACGGCCTGACCTTTGCTGCTGTGGCTGCCCCCGTCCCCTCCACACTTATCACAAATTGTTGCCACCTGAGCTCTCAGCTTTTTTTTTTCCCAGCTTTCGTTTAGCATGATTTTTATCGGCTTCTTTTCCCCGTTTGGATTTTTTGGCCCAAGTTTTGCCTCTTTAAGTCCCCGGGAAATTTTTTATGTAAAGCGATTCAAAGAGGGCGCTTTTATGTGGTGTCATACTAAAACCCCAACATTGTTTGAAGAAAAACCCAAAAAGCTCCTTCTGCATATTTAAGCATGGCAAAAACGTTCTAAAAGCACCCTGCAGGCTTTTGGGCAGCCGGGAAAATTTTGCTTTTTTTTAAAACGGGGTTTCGGGGAAAGGGTAATTCGGACCGAAAATTTTTTGTGGGAAAAAATTGGGGCCAAATTTTGACCAAAAACCGAATTTTTGAGAAATTCGGCCATCTCAAAATGGGGGGGACCCTGGGTTTGGTGAATGATTTTCCGGGAAATTTCCGGGAACATAGGCCCTGGCCCCTGGGTTGGGGGCTTTTTATATAGATGGAAAAATTTTAAAATTAAGGGTTTTGGGAAAAGCAAGGAGAAAAAAACGAGCGCAAAAAAAAAAAAAAAAAAGGGTTTGGCCCCTTAAAGGTGCAAAAGTTTTTGCCCCAGGCAACAATAAAAGTATCTATCTGCTGACTGCTGGGAAAACATGGGGAAAACAGTGGGGGTGAGTTTAGTGGAAAAAGGCTTTCTTCTTTTTCCCCCCGATTGGTTTGCCTTAAATTTTTAATCCCCGTACAGGCTTTGATGTGGGTTTATGTGAGTGGGGAAGAAACCGTCTTCCTAAACGGGGTTTGGGGGGTGGGGTGGTTTATTGTCCCTGATTCTCCCAAACCCAAGGGTTTTGTGAGTCAAGCCACAGTGTTTTCCCCTTTTGATTATGGGGTCAAGTCCCCTTTATTACCCATTCATAAATGCTCGCAAGACTTTGGGGCACCCAAACCCACATGGTGCAGTATTTTGGTTAAAAAACAAAACCGGACATGCAAGGCGAAAATACAGTATCTCAAAAAAGTGAGTAGATGTATTTTTGAAAATATTGTATTATATCTTTTCACGGGGCAGCACTGCAGATAGGACTTGATAAATGAAAAGTAAAATGTCGTTTAAAACTGTAGTGAAAAATTTTTGGTGTCTCTCAAAAGCACCATCAATGTCAAAAAGCTAGCACAAAATGAGTACACCGCAAGTGAAAGGACAAATTGTGCAAAAGTGGCATATTTTGTTGACCACCATTTTTTTCCCAGCACTGGTCGGGAGTTTACAAAAAGCTTCAAGGTTTCAGCACGGGATCCTTTCTTTTCCCTCCATGGCGATTCACGGAGCGGGATAATGTTAGAGCCCTTTCGTCCTCACCCTTCCATTTGAAGATTCGCACAAATGCTCAATAGGGTTTGGTTTGGGGAGAGACAGCTTGGCCGGTCCAGCCCCTTTACCCCCCCCCAAGGCAGGGGGTCAACTTGGGGTATCTTTGGGGTCTTTATCATGTTGGTATGTGCCTGCGGTCCATTTCCAAAGGAGAGGATAATGCTCTGCTTCGTATGTCCGTACATGTTGAACGGGGTTCCCCAAGGCCCGTTTTTCCCCTCAGCTGGGGGGACTCATGCACCCCCCAAACCTGACCTCCCCCACCATGCTTGCTGAGGCAATGCTACTTGTCTTTGTATCTTCATAGTTCCCGCCACACCACTTGACCCCATCTAATAAAAAATCCTGTAATTTATCGGGGGCTCTTCAGACCCGCTTTTGGTTCCGTATCCAGTCTTTACCTATTGTTTCACAAATGTTTGTGGCTTTTTTGTACACATTTTTAGAGGGGGCTTCTTCGGGGACATGCCATCCCAGACCAAATTGTGCAGTAGAAATTATGGTCTGAGCAATGAAAACTGTCCCTCCACCCCTTTAAAAACCCTGCAGAAAAGTGGGGCACTCATATGTCTTTTTGAAAAGACAATTCCGGATATGATGCTAGGCAGATGCTAAGGAGCGAAAGGTCTCTAACATACAAGCTCGTGATGCGCCAGGGAGGCAATTTCTTTGGGTCCCAGGCGAGGTTTTTTGGGGGAAACCCTGCCTTTTTAAATCTTTTGGGGTCTTGGCCCCCATATTGTATTTTTTTTGCAGATCTCCAAAAATTTTTTGCCAAAAGGTGCAATGTTAAAACTCCAGTGCCCCATTATGAAGGAATAAAGGTGAAAACACCAAATTTAACAATCTGCCCCCCATTCACCCCTGAGACTTTTAATCAATAAATCACATGACCCCAAGGGGGGAAAATGGCAAAAAGGCACAATTTTCAATTTTCACTTGGGGGGTTTTTTTTCCAGCGGTTTTGACATTGATATTGGGTTTTGAGTTATTTGAGGCACCCCAAAATTTAATTTTAAACCAAGCGTCCTGACCCTTACATTGTATCAGTGTTAGCCTCCGTTGCCCCATAAAGAGATAGGCTATTTTCCACGGCTTAATTTGGGCATATTTAGGACGTATTTACGTCTGCAAATACGCCCAAAAAAATAGTGTCACAAAGTGTGGGAAATTTTCGCGTCGTAAATACTTTCCCCTTCTTTACTATGGGGTTTTATGTTCAAATCGCCTTTTTAAGTGCGGGGGACTTAATTTTCGATCTATTTACGGACGTATTTCCCCCCCGCAAATACGTCGCAAAAAATACCTTTGTGTGAAGAGGGCTTTTTTTACATTGGAATCAATGTAATTAAATTGTTCATTTTTTAAAATTTTCCTTTTCCGTAAATACGTCCCCCGAAAAACCGTGTGAACATACCCTTTGTAAAATATTTCAAAACTGTAAAGGGGTGTATTCCCTTTTGTGAGATACTTTTTGTATATTAAATAAAAAAAAACACTTCGTATGACTGATGTTGATTTGGGGAACCCCCCCAAATATTTCCCTTTTAAAGTGGGGTTATTTTTTCCGTATTAGATTTATTTAAGAAATTAAATTATTTTGCAGAATACTGTTGATACACTTTTTAACTCAACATTTGGAAAACAAACTTTATTGGGAAGTATAAAAATTTTTAAAAAAAAGGGTTAAACATGATTAATGTTAACAATGCCCCACTGTTCCTAAATAACCAGTGACTGGGGTATTTGCTTATTTTTAAAGGGGATTTGTTAAATGAATGTAAACTTTAAAACCCCCTTTCAGCTTTTAATGTTCCCTATAAGTAGGGGCCTTGTTGACCACATTTCAAATTTTGAACCCTCCAATGTTTTGAATAGGCTGCTTTATGCTCTCTGTAATTAAAGCTCTTTGAATAGAAAACTTGGTTTCAAAAAACCCATGTGTATATGTAGAGGGTTTAGAAATCCATACAAACCCCCATACAGTTTTTTAGGGGCTTAAAAATTTAATGTAAGCTAAAAAATGAGAAAGGAAGAAAAGCTTTCTTTGTGGCTTGCGTCTTTGTGACCGATTATGTCAAGAGTGTCAGCACCAGGATAGTAAAAAGGGATAACACCCCTTCAAATCTTTTTCCCCTATTTCAGGAGTTTGTTGAAGCACAAAATTTAATCGGGCCTCATTAGCACCATTTACCATAAAAGGAACAGATAGTTCCTTCATCACAATAAGAAACAATGCACTCATTCCTCGTCAATGGTTCAGCTCCACTTTTCCCCTACTTACCCATTAGCAGCTAATTGGTTTTAAAAATGTTTAAAGGTTGTTTAAGGGCCAAGGTCTTGCCCAAAATTTCAATTTTCTGAAGCGAAAATTGTGGTTTCTTTTCAAGACGGTGTCCCGGGAAAAGTAGTTTTATAGCTGTGTTGAGATGTGATTTACTATAAAATATATCCCTTGTAGTGAACATCTGAAACTTTTTTAAATGTTTAAGAATTTTAAAATGCTTTTATTTTGGTGGATTCCATCAGCGTTTAATTAAAGTGTCTGTGGACCCCAGCTTCCGCTTTTGTGTGAGTAAAATTGTTATCCAGATGTTTTTGGTAGTCAATAAGAGCATAATAGGCCTCAATAATGAGAGAAAAACTAACTATGCAGAACCTTCTTGATTTATTTTTCCTAGATAATAAAACTAGCGTCTAAAGGGCCCCATGACATACAAGAAGCTTACATAAACACCAACCCTGCCATCTCCCTTTGCATTTTCGGGGGAAAGCTCCTTTTCCCCCAGTGGATCCTTATTACGGAGAAAAAAGCCCCACGTTCCATTTTTTTTTTTAAATGTAAACAATGGCTAATTAAAAGGGGGGCATGTCCCAAAACCAAGGAGTTTTTTTTTTTCTTTTTGCCGTCAAACACTTTTTCCCAATTTCTTGTAAATGAACGTCGCACCCAAAAACTAGGCGATTATACCCAGGGACGACACATTGTAAAAGACCCAAAAGTCAATTTCTATAGTAGCAAAAGTGCTGTGCCCCCCCCCTAAAACAATGGCCTTGTTTTCTAAATATATGTTTATAAAAAGTGTAGCCTGTGAGAGCTACAGCCGAGTAAAATGCCTTAGTTTTTCCCGACTGTTTACATTGTTATGACTAGGGGCTGACAGGTATCTGGCAAGCTTGCATTGTCTGCCTTCTTTTTGATGGCAGGACATGAACGAGCTTTGAAGGGGGTGGAGGGAAAGGGGTGTGTTTTTTTAAGGAACCATGGTTTGTAAAGTAATTTACTGATAAACATGCAACCTCCCGGATCCTGTCACCCTCTGTTTCCCCCCGCTCCGTGAAAGAACAAAAGAATGCTGCCTGCTTGGAAATTTTCTTTTCCCTGAGCAATAAGGGGAGAAACAAAACCCGTTTGTTGTGCACTTTTGTTTCCTTTGGATTAGACAAAAATGTTTACTCAACTCAGAGACTGAGTATCAGCCCCGGGAGCCTGGTGGGAGGGGGACGAGACTCACAGAGGAGGGGACTTTTTTTTTTAAAAACAAAACCAAGCCCCTTTTTAAGACTTTAGTCAAGGGGATTAGCTTTAGGTGGGAAATCACTTCTTGGGAAAAGCCCCTTTTTTTCCTGTGGCCAAAAGGGGGAAAAAAACTTCCTAAATGTGTTTTTAATCTTTAGGGGTGTCGTCTTTAAAATGAGTAATGTATGGGGTTTTTTAAAACAGGCCCCCCAAGCCACGGCAGATTGAATTGGTCCCTAAGGGGAGTTCACACGGGTATTGGGGGGCGTTTGTACGTGTTCCAAAGCAGGGGTGGCTATGAATTTCCCTAAAAATTTCGGGGCGCCCTCTTATATTAAGCGCAAATAACCCCACAATTTTTCTCCCGGGGAACAGCTCTAAAACCAAAACGTGTTGCAATGTTCTTTAAAATGGAAAATTGTATTAAAAGTATAACGTCTAAGTTTGTAAAAAAATTTTAAAAACATTTAAAAAAAATGCCAACATAAAATAAGGGATGTGGATCTGTTTTAAACTATTTTATGTGGTATATTGTCTTTGACTTTTTTAAGTTTAAAAATGGGAAATGTTCCCAAAATTTTACAACATTTTGATATTTTTTTTACTAAACAAGGAATGTCAACGAAAAAATTTTTACTAACTTAAAACCAATATTCCTTATAAAAATTTTTCCCAAAACCAAAATTAAAAATTTAAAAAGCATTAACAATATAGTGACAATATAGTTTGAAAAAAGGGGGGTTATGGGCAAAACGGCTGCAGGGATAAAAGAGCGGACTTTTTTTCAGATGCAGCAATACCATCTAAATTTAAATTTTTTATTGTTTTCTAAAACAAAAATTAGACAGGTACTTGACCTTGGGAATGGAACATTTGCCACTGTACTGAAATTAAAGTGTTGCATCATATAGTAGGGTCAAATAAATATCAAGATGGGGTCCCCAGCCATATTGGTTTTAATGACAGCCCCTAAGAACCCCATCCTTATGAAGACATAGGCCCACCATCTGTGATTGTGAATAGAAGTAGTGAAATGGCCTGGGGCAGAGTTACTTTGATTAGCAGTGGAGGTGCAAATTTTAAATAACAGTGGGATGTGCTCATATTCTGGCTATGTTCACACGGCTAAAATGGACGATTTTAGTCCCGTAAACCGGGCCCGGAGTGGCAAATTTCGGTGGTATACATCCCAGTTTATTAGGTAATCCCCAGTTCTCAAGGAATATGGATTACGTTCCTCTCCCTCTCGCGAATCCCCCGGGGGGGGAAAAAGGCATGGAATTCACCGGCGTTACGGCCCCTGGTAAAGAAAGTCTAGGGCCCGGGGAGGTGCCGGCCCCCCGCCCCTCCCCCGCACCCCCCCCATCCCCCGGGTAATTGGGGGGTGTTATTACGCTCCCAAAAAGCCGGTAACCCCGTTATCCACATTCTGATGGGTCATTTGTTTTAATAGCTTGTGTAGTTTATGTTCATTCTGAGTGAATGGGTTAAAATTTTCAGCAAAACTGAATGTAATGTAATGTTTCAAGTACAAACAAAAAATAAAAGAATGACAAATAAAAAAAGCTTTTTTGCTTATTTATTGTTAAAAAAAGTATAAATTTTTTGTAGGTAGTGGCAAAATTAAAAAACCCTTTAAAATTTTCCTATTGCTGTGTTCACTGTACTTTTCAAGAATCCTTTTAAAAGTAGGAGTTCTCTTTTAAAAGAACCCATCCAAAACAGAAAAATGGATTGGAAATGAAAAAAGGTTTGGAAAATGCACCCTTTAAGGTTTTAAAATTGTGAGTTTTAATGTTGTCAACTCCGGATTTTTACCATATCATTGATCTAACTTCCAACTCAACTTTAACGATTGTCACATGGGCAGGGGGTACAGTGCTTAGTCAAAAGCCTTTTAAATATTGCAAACGAAAAAAATCTATACCCAAATTTTACAACTCAATTGTCAAGGCGTGTCAAGGAAAAAAATACTATTTATTTAAAAAACTAAAAAAGAAATGTGAGAAAAGAACCAAAAAATTGTGGGAAAACAATATTGTGAGTGCCTTCTCTGTTCCTTCCCCGCATTTAACACACTTTTAAAAAATTTAAGTTTTCATTTTATTGGGTATTATTTGGGAAAAAGATCATCAAAAAATATAAAATATTACAGTAGATTTCAACCTTTTGGGAAGATAGAATCCCCCCTTAGGGATGTCATCAGATTGTTTTTTCATAGCAAAAAAACACAAAACACAGCTAAAATGCAAAAAAAGTATTTTTTTAATGGGGAATATTGTGCTTAAAGGGGTTTTTCCCTAAAGAATAGCTTTTAATTGGGAACCAAAAAAACATTTTCCCGAAAAATATATTGTTTGGGTTCCTCTTTTTCCCAAAAGGAGAAAAGGAATTTATTACCCCCCTGGCTTTTTTCAGTTCCCTCAGTCCCCAAACCTGAAAACCCAAAATCTCCTGGGGCTGTTTGTTCAATGAGTTAAAAAAAGAGTGAGTGTTACCACAGGTCTGCAGTTGTCAGTTCGTGCCCTGTGCGCCAGACAGTAAAAAGCTTGTTTTTATTTAAAGGGTAAACAGCTCTGTAATTGGGGCCCTTTTTTTTTTGGGGTTTCAGTAAGAAGCCCTTCGTTTTTTGAAAAGCTAATCTAATCAAATTAGCACCCGGAAAACCGGAGTTTATGCAAATTATTTCTAAACCCCAGGAAGTGACAGAAAATTTCTTTCATGCTTTCTTTGAAACCCTGTGGGGGGGGAAAAACCCCTTTTAAATAAAAACAACCCTTTTAACCCCCTTAAACGAATAACACCGACTTTTGACGGTGGGCATTTCAGGTCGTTCGTCTGCAGTGCCCGTCGCTCCCGACTCGGGGTTTTGGGGGGGGGAAACCTCAGCCCCCCCGGGGGTGCAATTTACTTTGATTACCCTCGGTCAGGGGCCCTTTGACAAAATTCCCAAAGGGCTGCCCCCTGCCTTTTGGGGGTAAAAGGGACCCCGGTTTGACCAACAGAGCCGGGCCCAAGGGGTTTGCCCCAGTAAACCAGGGGCCTAGGTCTTTTGTAAGAACCCCAATCAACCCGGAAAGAATGTGTGCAGCCCTGATTGCTGTTGTGAAAAATTTGACACAGTTTTTTAATGTTTTTGATATAAAATTTTTCATAAAAGTGTAAAAAAAAATTAAATTAAATAAATTAAAATAAATTTTTTAATTTCAAAAATAAATTGTGTTTATGTTACACACCAAAAAAACCCCTTTAACATACTAGGTATCCAAAACGGACCTTTGAAAGTGTTGTTTGTGAAGGGGTGTAAAAAAAAAAAATGAAAAAAAAAATGTAAAAAAAAAAGGGAAAAAAAAATTCTGCAATAATTTAAAAGTGAACTTAAAACTTTTTCCCCCAAAAAATCCCAAATTGTCCTGAATTTTAAAAAAGGCCCCATACAAAAATGCGTTTTTTGAAAAAATAAAAAAGGGTTAAAAATTTGAAATCCCCAAAAGGGGGCAAAAAAATAAAAAAAAAAGGGTCGGTAATTAAAGGGGGTTTTCTTGTACAATGATTGGGTTTTTTAATTTTAAAAAAAACTTTAAAAATCAAGCAGGGTTTTCAAAATATGTTTATTACAAAGGGGCCTACTGATTTTTTTGTTATCCCCCGTTTGTAGTGGGCATCAGCCCTCAAAAACCCCATAGCAGGGCCTGTTGATCTTTATCTCAATGGCTGTCAGGGCTGGTGGGGTCATGTTTTTTTGGGAAAACAGGTTGGGAAACACAGAGCCCCCCCCGCAAAGTATGCTTTGTTTGGGAAAAGGGGGGGGGGGGGCTTGGTTCTGTGTCGTGCGCCTGGGTTTTAAAAATGTGTGTGCCTGCTTCCCCCTGCTTCTACCGATTGAGGAGAGCAGAGGTGAGGCCCGTTTAAAGAAAGTGCAGCAGGAAACCCCCGTGTTTTCTATAATCATGATGTGTTTTGTGGAGCTGTGATTAAACTATAGAACAGATAGGGGAATTGTGAACGGTTCCCATCTCTCCCTGCTCTTTGTATTAGTGACACATCATTTATTATAGTAAATCATTCACAGTGCCCTTTTGTCTGTTTGACCCGGGTTTGTTTGTTGTTGCTGGGTTGTGGAGATTTGATGCTAAGCAGGGGTTTTTAGGGGAAAACTTTATCCCCCCGTTGTATTAGCTTTCACAGTTCACGAATCTCCACAATCATAAATAACCCCCTCTCTGTTGTCACCGATGTGTAGAGAAGCAGCAAAAAAGCCCGCGCAGACCCAGAGGCACACAAGGGTTAACTTGGCAGGGAAACCCCCCCGCCCCCGGCTGTATAGAGGAGAGTGTCTGTTTTTGTGAGGGGGGGGGGGGAGAGGGGGGAAGAGGCAGCCCAAAAAGCACGCCCCCAATTTAAAAAAACCCATGCTAAAGTGACATTTGAAGTAGGCTGAAAGCCTGTAGTGAGACAAGTCCTTTAACTACTTTTTAGGCGTTCGGCTTAAGGGGTTAAACAAATGAAAATAAATAATTTTTGAATAGCTTATGTTGTTCCAGATCAGGTAGAAAAATTATGGAATCTTTCTGTATTCTGCACAAAGCAAAAAATGCAGATTCATTTGCATCTAAAAGTAAGTTCTTTAATTTACCAAGCTGTTGAATTTGGCTAACTGAAAGAAGACATTGGAGGTGTCAAGTTAAACAATGGAGCAGATGATAAAACTCATTTGAAATTGAAATTTAATATGTAGTGTGGCAAAAAACAATTGGTTGTTCCCTGTCAGCTATGTTTTAAATAGGGTGCAAATGTGAACACTAAGGCCATGTTCACACGGCTTATTTGCGCACGTATTTCAGCCCGTAATTTGCGGCGTACTGTCCGAATTATGGTCTGAAATACTGCCCAGTCATTACGGTAATCCACAGTTCTCATAGAGAACTATGGATTACGTCTCTTCTCCCCGCTCGGCGAATCCGCCTTGTAGGGAGATAAGTGACATGTCATTTACAAACGGCGTATACGCGCCGCTAGTAATTATAGTCTATGGGCCAGCGAGGTGTCGGCCCCCCCTGCTCCCGCCCCGCCCCCGTCCAAACGGGAGTAATTACTCCCCCCAATTAAGCCGTGTGAACATGGCCTAAGGGCCACATGTATGAACCTGCTTAGGTCTAAAACTCACTTTTTTGCACATAGTAACTTATGGGCAAAAAAGTGAGTTTTAGACCTAAGCAGGTTCATACATGTGGCCCCAAGTTACTAACAGTTAAAAAAATAAACCCAGTAGGATGTCAGTGTCAGGATAGAAAATTTAAAACAATACACCTTAAAAATAAAAAATACATAATAAAACTTCAAAACTAGTGGATGGAAAAATGAATCAGTTTTGTGATGTAACTGTAAATGATGGGCTAAATGAAATTGGATTTACATGTAGAAAAACTAAATGACAGCCAGCATAAACACCTCAGGAAAATAAAATAAGGTTACAGTGAGGTAAAATGAAGCAAAATCATGGAGGTTGGATGATTGGATGAAAGTGGTATCCAGTGATAAATTATCTATATGTGTCAACCAAAAAGATGAGGCTGGAACTTTTCTATGTCACTTTTCTCATAAAACATATATATTTCCCCACTCAGTTCTTATATGGGGTAACGGGCCAGGTGAAATGTCAATCATCACCTCAATAGGCAATGCACAAGTGCACATAGAATTACTTAAATAAACAGGTACCAGGGGCTTCTTTCTTTTCTTGATCCAGGATCCACATTGGGCTTTACTTACCTTCTACCTATATTCCCCTCATAAACATTACTCTTCCCTTTTAAATTGAAGTTAAACGGTATAGGTAAGTTTCTGCTGTCTGGGTATACACAGTGGGCCTGTGTGATATTATTGTCCACTTTATGGCGCATTGTTTTCTGCACACCACTCCTGATCACTACTTTAAATTATACCTTTTCACTTATTGTAGCTTTTATGATTGTAACCATTGTAAAATGGTTTTTACCTTCTCATCTTTCACATTTTGTTTACTTTAATCTGTTTTATTTGTAATGTGTTCCGATTTCTCATAAACCATTGAATGAGAAGAAAGCTAAAAGAGCTTGATGTATGTCTGATATTGTTAGCACTAGTGAAGTCAATGTACCAATAACATCAGGCCGTCATAAAAACCATATAGCAACAAAGAGCGCTGACTGGGTTTTTTTGTTGTTGACAGTTACATTTTTTCCTGCTTTTTTCTCTGAAAAACCCTTAATTAAAATAATTTACCTTTTACTTCTTTGCGTTATATTCCATGAACCTAAAACGTTCAGGTGTTAGAAAAACATTGTTTTATATCATATCTGTGGTTTTGTGTACTAGTTATAAAGTAAAAAAAAAGTTGACTAAACATACAGAACGACATGTCAGAAAAGAGGCGCCCCCACAGCAGTTTTAAGACACATGAAATGAGTGTATAGTGCGCCTGAATTAATGAACCTGTCAAAAATCTGGCATCTGGTATACTTTGCATAGCATATTTGATGCTCCTAATTTAGGCGCATTCAAAAGTGTCGTACTTTGCGTAAAATGCACTTAGTTTTGGTGTTCAACAGGTCATTAACATGCAGAATAAAGGGTTTCAACAGTTTTTAATCACAAAATACACAAAAAAAATGCCGCAGCTCTAATGGGACATGACGCCCACACTATTCAAAGTATATTTATTCCATAAGTTTTGTCATGGGTTATACATTTTTTTTCTTTTAGTTTTTATATATGGCTTAATAAAACAACTTACAGTTACCATTTTACCATGTAGTTTGTGCAACAAGTAAGCGCGAATTTACTTACTGCATTAATAATAACTGGCTGTATATATACACTGTATATTCTGAGTGCTACAGCCATCCAGTATATTCCGAATGTATATATACACACATTTGGGTATTTTCTGTAAACCGGTGTCCTGGAGAAAAAAGATCTCAATTCTAGATTGGACTGGACTATGTGTGGCTGGGCTAGCTGTTGACTCACACTTGCATAGTTTTGCAAAAAGCAGTAGGACAACAATTGTGTTCATATGAACATGTGAATTTTTTTATGTTCAATAAATGTAATAAATATTGATTGGTCTAAATATTTTATATATACATAGGTACTAAAGATTTTTTTCTTCCCACCCTATAAAGTATTTAGCATTCATCTTATCTATATTTATGTGTGGTTGAATGCAATCTATTATTTCCTTACGGCAATTTAAAGCTAATACAGAGAGTATTTTTCGAACCACTGACATTTGCACATATCATTACTATTTAGAACATATGTACTGTCAATGTCAATGTTCAATAAGATTCATTTACATTTACCAATACCAATAACAATGATTATTTTAAAGTATGCTTAATCAATAATAAATTATAGTTTTTACTGTAGAAAGTTAATCGCTTTCGCCATTTAAAACATAGCGCAAATAGGCTAGGTTGTGTGAGCTGCATACTTGATCTGTAGAGTCCTCCCTGATATTCTGTAGCAGAGTACAGTACAATGTAACTTAATTAGGTCTTAAAGGAATTCTCCGGGAATAGCTTTTTGTTAGAGAGCTCACAACTTAATTATACTGACCTTTGTAACTGATATGCAATAAAATTATTTACCTATTCTGCTTTGTAAAACCAAGCAGAGTACTCTTTACTCCCCTCCTTCCTAGTTACTGAGTACCATGTGATGTCTATTGATCACATGGATTTGCTTCTGCCTCAATGGACATTATGTCATCACTTAGTGGGTGTGCTTTGAAGCCAGGCTAAGCTCAGAAACATTCCTCTGTAGATGGTGTGACCTGAGCAGAGAAAGATCTGGCTCCCTCTAGTGACTCATCAGTTACTATGTAAACAGAGGTGCTGACAAGAATATAATCATTCAAGTACAGAGCTTGATGTGGAGGGTGTTATACACTAATGTGGACACATACACTGATAACCACATGTACATAGTGACTTATCACTGCTAGCTGCTAGAGTCTAGGTACCTCTTCATTATTGTGAACTGTTTTTACCTCTTCTGATAGGCGGAGAAGTCTTTTTGATAAATTTGCTGAATAGATCTTTTCACCTGGTAAGAAGACTTGCATTGTTTGATTGGCTGACCTCTGCATTAGGACCTCTGAGATTATCCAGCAGCAGTCAGAAGAAAGTCTGCCTACTGGCTCTTTATATAGTAGTGGTGCCAAAGTATCACTTGGTGCAGGGACGATGCCACATCCTCTACAGCAGGCACACAGCTATCCCATGATCAAAAACTGATTGCTGTGCGGGATGTGACTACATCCACCATTCTTGAATGCTAGATAGGCTATTCAGTGCACATGAAAGCTGGATGATGCCACATTCCCCAAAGCAATCAGAGTTACAATGATGGGATAGCTGTGTACCTGCTGTGATGGATGCACAGCACATACATAGAAATATATAAACCAAATTAAATATTTGTACATGTATTACATATATTATAGGATAAAGAAAGAATGCTTTTTTTTACCATGTTACAAACTGATGCACTGTTCTATACACAGTCTGCTGGAGGCAACCAGGAAGGGAACTGGAGCATAGATGCATGGGCATGAGGTGTACCTGTCTGAGACTGATGATGTGAAGGTGTAAAGGGCAGGGATGAACATTGCTAGGAGGATTATGGGGCGGGTGCAGGGAAGTCCTAGATTGTAACTGCAGTGCATTGTGGGACTTGTAAGTAACAGCTGCTTTTCCACATACATGCTGTTTATAGTGTTCTATGAAATCATTAGACTTCTGGATAACACTTTTAACCAACCCCACCAATAAAAAAAAAATAATAATCACAGATTTTAGTTATGTTGTGGATTGGAATGTTCTACCTGTTGCATACTTTTACCTTGGATTTCAATAGCAGAAATCGATGGCTAAATCTACAACGCTCGCAGATTAAGATGTGGTTGTCTAGGCTGCTTCAAAACTGTAATATTTATGCAGTATGTCAACTCAGACTGATTGCTATGTGTTATTTGTAATGACTAGTGTTAAGCATTAACAGTTCTTGAGTTTTAAAAAAAAGCCTGTCAAAAACTTTTTCTTTCAGACAACCCTAAAAGCATTTCATATTCAGAAACTTTACTTTTGTTTAGCGTGTTTATGTTTTGTGTAAGGCTAGGTCTACACGACAGTGGACAAAAAACTATCTGATAACCAAATCCTAAAAACATTCATAAAACTCAGTTTTTTGTCCACTGCCTGTCAAAAGCTGCTGAAAAAACTGACATTGTATGGCGCGTTTTGTTTTTTTGTGTGCATATTTTGCCGTGTTTTTGCCACGTTGTTTCATGCAGAAATGCACAGCATTAAATTTGCTGTGTATTTCTCAAACAACACGCCAAAAAACGCACTACAAAATGCGACAAAAAACATCCAGTGTTTTACATAGACTCCAATAGTACATTTTCTGCCCTGCTCAGTCATTTTTTGCAACATGTTTCAAAAAACGACCAGCAAATAAAAGAAGTAAAAAAAAGACGTTATGTGAAGACAATACGACATTCTTACTGTAGAAGTCTTTGGTACCTTTCAGTCGTTTTTTCAGCTTTTTTTTATAAAATTAAAAACGCTGAAAAAACCTATGTTTTTCTGTGCAGTAGAGACATAGCCTAACACTATACAATCTGTAAACCTAAAGTGATTTTTATAAATGCTTAAAGGGGTTGATTCACCATGCTTTTTTACAGAGAAACATGCAGCTTCAGACTCACATTTCCTGGTTAGACTGTGGGTGGTTCTATAGCAAAGCATGTCAGCTCTGCTATTCCAAGCTGTTCCTGATACAATGACATGAGTGTAGGGGATTTGTAAATAGTAGTGCACAAGGCTACAGAGCTCTAAGGGGTTAAAGCTTGTCGGTAAGTAATGTACACAAGCTCCCATCTTGCAGATAAGAAACAGAGCAGAGGGTGATATCACTATTCCAGCTTCTGCTGCAGCCTATAAAAGCAGACAAAGGTGGCCAGTGACTAGGGAAACTTGTGTGTAAAAGCAGCAGCTAAGAACTTCTCTAACTCTGAAAAGAAGTAAAATTAAAACAGCAATGTATTTAGTAATGGATTTTATTTATCTTTGCCTAAATGTTTAAAGCTAATCAATGAAATGGGAAAACCCCTTTAAAGATAAACAAATTGGAATGATTATTGTCATGTGTAAACATTCTTAGAAGGGTTGTCCAGTGGGAATAAAAGTCTAAATAATACCTCTCCTAATGCTAAGCATTTTTGTAATATACATTCATTGTATTTTCTGCGGCTTCTTAGACTTTTACAACAGCTGTTTGATAGTTCTATTTACTTCTGCAGGCAGGAAACAGCTCTTTGTCGAGCTCAGGAGATCATGTGACCAAAAAGGTGTGGTATTTCCAGGGAAACATTTGAAATCATGCCCCTTTGGTCCTGTCCCAAGTATTTCAACATGAAGAAGGTAACAAAGTGCAAATACTGAGAATAAGGTTGGGAAGGAGGACGGTGGACAAAGCAAGCCATTCAGGGACTTGGAGTTTTCAAACAGGAAATACTGCTGCTTGGCTGTATAGAAGGGAAGCTACATGCAGGATAGGAAAAGCACAAATCACAGAAAACATCAAAGGGACATGGATTGAAAAGACTCAGGCAAACAGTTTTAAGGGGGTTGTATCATTTCATTAAATGGTCTGCAGAATAAGGGGACAGTGACAACAAGCAACTTTGCAATTGGATGTCATTTGCAAAGCTTTCTTGTTTTCACTGTCTGCCTTATCTTTGTTTTCTGTAAACACTGTTCCCCAGTGTCGGTCGGATCCCACCTCCTTTCATTTCATTGGCTGACGACTCTACTGATTTACATTCTGTTCGGCCCTCAGTCATATTCACGAGAGCGTGCATTCCTGACTATCTCACTCAGAATAAGGGGCCGGCAACATTTCACTCTGTACAGCTAGCAGCTCCACAGTAACACTGCAGCTGCTTCTACAATCAGAAAACAGCAGAATTGCGCCTCGGTGCCTAATGCTGCTACATGTAAGGGGCCGGCAACATTTCACTCTGCACAGCCACAAGCTCCTTAGTGACACTGCAGCTGCTTCTATAATCAGAAAACAGCAGAATTGTGCCTCGGTGCCTAATGCTCCTGCATAGAAGGGAGTCAGATCTGTGCTCTTGAGGAGTTCATAGAAGACTGGATTCAACTGTAACAAACCTCCAGCTGTGAGAGGAGAAGAGATCAGTGCTCTGAGTTCATAGAAGGCTGTCTAGACTGAAGGCAGGACTGTGGTATGTAAACAGCTCTTACAAAATAAGACTGCAAAAGGAGAGGAATGACACAGAGACATGTGGACTCAGACAGAGGGGGGGGAAGCACACTGACTCGGGAGCGAGCATAAACAATGAATGGGGAGGATGATGTCAAGAGAACAGCCAAACTGATGAAGCAATACATCCCATTTAAGTATTTTTTTTTTGTTGGATTGATTGACTTTATGTTTAGAAAATTGCTTGCCCCCAAAATGTCTTTCATTCTGATCCAACAAAAAATGTACAAACTTTAAAGTTAGTGCATGTCCCCATGGCAAGGGTTTTTGGACGGTTTTTTAGACGGTTTGCGGTTTTAGAAACTGTCTGAAAACCTGCAAGCAATGCTCCCCCATAGACTTCAATAGAAAAACAGTTCAGCAGTCCCCACTGAACGGATTTTCCGCTGGGCGGTTTTTACACCGTCGGCGGTACGAAAAACATAGAACATGTTCATTCTTCTGCTCTGTTTCCAGATGGAAAATTAACATTGGAGTCAATGTAAACTGTGCAGAAAGTGAGTGAGTGGTTTTTGTCCAGGTTTTTAGGCGGGTTTTGGGGCAGTTCTAGATTTTTGCAAAAAAAAGGTGAAGAATGACCCCACCTATAGTGGGTGTGTTTTGCAGGTCCGTTTGCATTTTTTTTTAGCACTGAAAGCCCCTTAGGGACTGTTTACACGGCACAGGACAAATACCGGTCGTTTTAAGGTCTGTGTTAAAGTTTGACAGCTTCCTAAACTGAAAACCGTCTGTAAATCCGGCTGAAAACCCGTGCCGTGGGGACAGGCCCTTTGTGACTTTCCCTTTTCTAGTAGTTTTCAGTTATAAGAATTCGTAAATCTTTAAACTCAATAAGAGAGAACCTGCAATCTGTTTAATTGCTTTGCATGTGTTATTGAGAGAGCTAAAACAGCAAGTCAGATCAGAATGTTCTCAGATAAGCAGCTCAGATGATGAGTTACAATTCTAGCACTCTGTGTTTTTTCCTCCACGCTCACACTGACCAGTAATCATTTGAAGTCTTTGAAGAGACCGTGTTTAAGATCTGCTGTACGAGATGATCGTCTGATGAAAGGGATTGAAAGACGGGTTAAAGTAGACATTGAAAGGTTATTGTAAAGGGCACATTGTTCATACAATCCTCTTTTAATATGTGCAGTGTGCACCTGCGATAAGATGATTCATTAGATATGGTCTCACTTTGACAAGCTCCATCGTTCAACACCCTGGATGGTGATGGAACAATTCTGCTCCAACCCTATAAATATGACAAGGTCAGCATCTTTTCTAGATCTTGAATGGGAGGTAAAAAGGCTTCAGATGTATCTTTGTTTACTATTTAAGAAAAAAAAAAAATGGAACTGAAGAAAATGTGTTCAATTTACCAAACCCTTTGCAGAAATAATCAGCTGATGGGATTTACAGAGACAATGCAATGAAGACTGCTTTTGCAGCTTAATGAATGATTATTGATTGTTGTTTGCATGGTTGTTAATGTATGTTATATACATTATTAGTATAGGATGTCTGCAACAGTTTACTTAACTGAGGTGGAAACTATATTGTAAATGAATTCAACATAAATGACAGCTGCTGAACAGAATATTGTCAACTGTCAATTATTTTCTGAGCAATACAGAAAATAAAGAGTTACATGGCCAATATAATTCATTCTCTTTACTCAGGGTTACTCAGTTTGGAGGGAATAGTTGAGATGAAATGAGAACTTTCCCCTTAGCCTCCCATATAATATCAATCTTAGTAATCCTGAATTCATGTAACAGAGTTTACTATCAATGCAATGTCTTGATGTACTGTTTAAAGTGATATTTTTGTTACAAATTAGCAGTATATGTGTCTACATTGAACGCCATAAAATATCTTATGGGGTGATTCTGTCATCTTTAAATTCATACCACCTGTAGTTCCTCATTTCCTCTCTGCAGCTCTTTGTAAGTGTCTATAACCTGCTCCCTCACCCAAAATATCCATCTAGAGCAGGGGTCTTAAAGGGAATGTGTCATCAAAAAATGACTTATTGTTTAACTCACATTTTTATGTTAAATACATTTTTTAAGAATTTTTGCCTATTTTTTTAAATTTTCCATATCACTTTCAATATTTTTTAATATTTCTTAAGTCCTGCAGTTTTTACTTTGACCACTAAGCCTAATAATAGTCTAACACTTCCTGTTCTGTGGAGAAAGATTCTCAGTTGCCTTCTCATTATCAGCACAAAGAGGGTCAAACTGAAAGGAGACACCAGTGTGCTTAGATAACACCATTTATTCCACCATGTCCACAATTAGGAGATAGTCAATGTTCACCCTTTCAACTCCCTGTACATTGATTTCTTCCCAGGTCACAAACATAAACACAGAAAAATGGGACATAAATTTACCAAAAACTACAAAGCCACACTTACAGTTCAATGGCTGGGGATACACTGAATCCCAGCAAGCAGGCTTCTTGGCCTTGTGCTGCATGGGAAAAGATAACATGCAGCACAAGGGCCAGGACGCCTGATGCTGGGATTCAGTTTATTCACGCCATTGAGCTGCAAAGTGTGGCTTTGTAGTTTTTTGGTAATTTATGTTCAATTTTTCTGTGGTTTTGTTTTTGCTAGTGTAGGGACTCGCAAGAAACGAGGAGCCTTGCCGTTGGCTTCCGAGCTTGCGTACTGTAGCTAACTGTATCATATATTACCTTCATATTTTGATTTTTTCCAGTATTGTTATCTTTTTGCCCTATATACTGGGGAGCTTAGGGTACAAGTATTTTGTTGCAGTTTTACACCTTCTAGTGCTGGGCAGCTTGCCCATTTTTTTGTGGGTGAGATAATGCTGAAACCAGCTTGGTCGTATACTATACAAAATGGCGTTTTCCTTTTGAATCGCTTTATCTACATGCATTCTTCATCAGTATTGTTGCATTTTTGGCAGTTCCCATTTGTTATACTTGGCTTTTTGCACGCTGGTTGAACTAGTACCTAGAGAATTTGCTCATTAATTTAACGGACACCTGTTATCTTTTCCATGCAGAACAAGGGCCAGGAGACGCTGCATGCTGTGGATTCAGTGTATCCACCAGCCATTGAGCTGTTACAGTGTGGACTTTGTAGTTTTATGTAATCATAAACATGGACATACATGGAAAACTCTAAGAAGCATAAAGACAACATAAATGGACTTAAAGAATGACTCATTTTATGATGACACATTCCCTCTTTAAACACAGCTACAGGCAGCATGAAGCCCCTGAGGAAGTTATCGTTGCTTTGCTGACATGAAGCTCTGGAGACGGTTTTCAGGAAAAACCCCCCCAGGATTCCAGCTCTAAGTCTTGAATTATACAATCGCGTCATTGAACCCCTTGACTGTTGTGGTCATTAGTGACTGTAGTTTGAGATGGCATAAATATTTCTCAAATGTTTCGATTTTGGTCACTTCGTCCGAAATTTTTCCGACAAAAATAAATTCGAGTCGAAATACTTCTGCACGATCGCGTTAAAAAGCAGCTATTTCAGGCTGCACAGAGCTGCAGGGTGCTGTAGAACGTTGTGCCATGCTATAAATATGCAGAAGGGGGCTGGTATTGGTCTTCATACAATGTTGTGTTTTTAGTATGACACGAGAATGACTGCGCGCTCTTAGAATGCGCTTTACTATGAAATTCCCTGGACACTTAGAGGGCAAAAAATCTGACCGAAAAACTCAAGTGGGAATGTAGCCTGATAAGTCATGCCAGCGAAAGCTGGAAAAACACAAGCTGACGAGCTCAGGTGGCAACATTAGTGACAGAGTGTGGAGGTGACGGGCGGCAGCAACAGCAGCATGAGGCAGGCAGGGACACCAATGGACATTCTGGAGTGGCAAAACATGAGGAAGCCACAGAGTGGCACAAATGACTAGAGAGCGGAGGTCGCGGACGGCGCAGTATGAGGTCAGGTCAAGTGGACAATCACATTCTGGAAGCGGCAAAACAGTATTAGGCCACAGAGTGGGCACAATGATACAGTGTGGAGGTCACGAACAGCCGCAGCATGAGATCAGGCACGTGGCACAAACTGACATTCTGGAGTCGGCATAACAGTATTAGGCCTCTGCAGTGGACACAAATACACACAGTGTGGATGGTCACAGGCGAAGCAGTATGAGATAGGCCCGTGGCAACAATGACATTCTGGAAGGTGGCAAAAAACGAGTGATTAGGCACACAGATGTGGCAAAATCACACAGTGTGGAGGTCTACGGCGGCAGGCAGTTGAGATCGGCAATGGGACAATGTCTTTCTGGAGGCCGGCATAAAAACAGTATTAGGCCACCAAGAGTGTGGCACACAATCAACACAGTGTGGAGGTCTCGGCGGCAGCAGTATGAGATCAGGCAGTGGCACAATGACATTCTGGAGGCGGCCAAAACAGTATTAGGCCCACAGAGTGGACAACACATTCACTCAGTGTGGTAGGGTCACGACAGAGAAGCATGATGATCAGGCAGTGGCCACCACTGGACACACATTTGGAGGTGGCAAGACAGTATTAGGCCAAGAGTGGCAAAATCACACAGTGTGGAGGTCACGACAGCAGAACATGAGATCAGGCAGTGGCACAATGACATTGGAGGTGGCAAAAACGGAGGTAGGCCAAAGAGTGGCACAAAAGGAAAGTGCGGAGGTCATGGCAGCAGCCACAGCATGAGGTCTAGAGAGTGGCAAAATGACATGTCTGGAAGTGGACCAAAACAGGAAGGAAGCCACAGAATGGCACAATGACTGAGAGCGGAAGTACGGCGGGCAGCTGCATGGGTCTGGCTGTGGCACAATGACATTCGGAGTGGCAAAAACAGGAAGGGAAGCACAGGCATTGGCACAATGACTGAGAGCAGAGTCCACGGCGGCAGCAGCATGAGGTCAGGCAGGGCACAATGAAAACAGTGTGGAGGGCACGGCAGGGAGTCACAGCAGCAGATGAGGTCAGAGAGTGGCACTAAATGAAATTCTGGTGGTGGCAAATCAGGATGGAAGCCACAGAGTGGCACAATGCACTGAGAGCGAGGTCCGGCGGCAGCAGCATGAGATCAGGCAGTGGCCACAATGAAAACTAGTGTGGAGACATGGCAGCAGCCAACAGCGAGCAGCATGAGGTCAGACAGTGGCACAATGAACACAAGTGTGGGATGTCACGGAAACAGCAACAGCAGCCTGCAGCTTGAGGTCATAGAGGTGAGCACAATGACAGAGTGTTGAGGTGGGTGGCATACCAGTCCCTGGTAAGATGGATGGTAGGCAGATTTTTTAGAGACAACTGTCAGCAGATGTTTGGCATCAGCGGGTGGGCGGCATCAGAATCAGTAGGCTGAGTGCAGGTAGTTTGACCCCACAGGACTGACGCCTAAGGCATTGTGTGGGAAATCCTGGCCGATCTCTCCACGCATGATTTCATCTTGAAAAAGGTCAGTCGTTCCACATTTCCCAGTCGGACAAGTGGTTCTACTTGGGCTAACGATGCCCCCGCCGCACTGAACAACACGCTCATGATGCACACAACTATGGCCCGGGAGGACAGCTTCTCCACTGAATAACTTGGCAACAAGTTGCGGCCCACACATCCAGTTTGGCTGCACAGTAGTCCAGCGGATCTTCTAACTGGGGAGGCAGAGTGCTGTCAAGTATGGCCAACCACTGTCGGTTCAGGTGACTGCTACAGGTCATGCTGCTACTGGACGTCTTACCATCCTCACTAGGCGGGTGAAGGACAGCTGCTCATCAGTGACTCCAGGACTTAGGTTACTGCTGATGGAGCTGGTACTGCTCCTACCCCCCCACCTTTCCCCCAGCATGCCGCCATGGCAGTAGTTACGCTTGTACGCTGAGGAACACCCCCCGGTCAGACATGTCAGAGGAGGAGACGATGCCGTCATCAGGCAGGGCCAACTGTTTTCGGAGGATTTCCCTATTGTATTTGGAGTTTTTCCTCCTCTAAATTGTGGGAAAAAGGCTCCCATTTTGGACCGGAAGCGTGCGGTCAATAGGGTGGAGAGCAAGAAGTCATCCCTCTGCCGGAGCTGACTATTCGGCTTTCATAGCCAGGGCAAAATTAAGCATGCTGCGGGCCATCCTGCTCATGTGACTCAGAGGGGCTCCCTGCCTCCATTTCTACCTCTGTATACTGCCACGGTGCCTTGGGGGTCATCTGCACTCGTATTACTCATCTTCCATCCCACCTCCTCCAGCTGCTCCTGCTCCTCTTCTTTTTTCTCACATGGGTAAGAAAATCACTCATTTCACCAGAACAATGCTTCGCTCAATTTCCTCCTACTCTCCATTCAGTCCCACCGGACTCATGTGGCCACTCAGATGTAGTGCCACATCTCAGTCCCCTGCCAGACAGATTTTTCAGCAATTGTTCCAGGGACCTATGAAGCAGGGAATTGACGTTATTCATCCCGTAGTTCATGGCGATAGACAAATAATCGTAGCCTCCTAGAATGGCCCTCAACAAACGGACAGGTGTCACGCATGAGCTGCCACTGGCTGACATCTCAAAGGTGTAACCAAGGTGAGTACTTCTGTGTGCCTGGATCATCAAAAAATGTTAATGGCCTTTCTTGTCATACCAGTCGCTCCTCTCATGTTCAGCTGGAATTCACGTGGGTGGAAAACATCGCATATCAGAGTGTGTATGGGGGAGGCCGTTCTGCCGCTGCCAACTCGAGGAGGGGTGTTTCTGGCTTTGTATGAATGGATTAAGTGCATGCACAGATATTCCTGCCCCCCCCATGGACATTTTAGAATGTTCTGAAGATCGGTGGAAGACTTTCAGGAAACCTTTTCACAACCCAGATTGAACACGTGCGGCTATGCAGGGAGCATGGACAACCCTCCTCGTGCAGCGCGGAACCCTACCATGTTCCTCCAATTGTCCCGTCACACCATGGTTCACGATTTAAAGTTTGTGTTCTTTGCGCGGAGAAAGCCACACATCGATTCTTGCTGCCATGACGAGGAGCAGTTCCTCCCCTGTGTGACTTCGTTCGCCGAGGCAGCCAGGTGTAGGAACTGCGTGACACCGCTGATGCCCTACAACATGTGTATGATGGAGCGTACTTGTGGAGGCTGAGAGGGTGGTGGTGGTTGGAAGGAGGAGGTGGCGGAAATTGGCGTAGGTGCAGCAGTTTGACAACGTGGAGTGAGAAAGCGGCGTCTCATGTCCAAGTTGTTGGTGTGCCTGGGCATGGAAGAACATTCACACAGTGGGGCGTAAAGGACATGTACTGGCCCTGACCGTAGTTATCTCAGCTCCAGGACGTCGCCGCGCTGCCGTGCACCTTGGAACAACACTCGATAAGCTCAAGGGACTGACCCACCTTCTATTCTACATATTTATGAAGTGCTGGTATCTGCCTTTTTGGAGAACAGAAATATACGTATTGGAAACTTCCATCTCGGCTCGGCACAAGCCATTAGTTTCTGAATGGTGCAGAGTCCACCATTTGGAAAAGGGAGGGACTGCAATACCAACAACTTGGGACAGGTGGCCACGGTCAGCTGACTGCACATTAGGTTGGTTGGACAGCATACTGTTTCTCTTTGCTCAATCGCCTACGCTGAACGACTGCTGGCGCCATGGTAGTGAGGAGCAGGGCAATTCTGGACTGGGAGAGATGTCAAAGAGAAATAGATCCCCTTCTGCCAGAGGTGGTGGAGCTTGACTGGCTGCAAATGGCATGCGTGCCTTTGGGCGATGCCTGCTGCTGCTGTTGCTGCGGGGGGGGGCGGCAGGATGCACCACAACATATGAGCATCGTTTATCCCAGGCCACCAGTTGGTGACGCTGCATGTGTTGACGCAGGGCCGTGGTGCCAACGTTAGCTCCCTGGCCACGCTTCACTTTTCTGCCACAGATTCTACATATACCATATTCGGCTCCTCCCGGTGTACTTAGCAAAGAACTGCCACACCGCCGCGTATCGGGTTTTACAGCCAACGCTCCGCAGTGATGGAATACTGCCGCCGCTGCTCGCTGAGCCCCTGTGCCAGCTACTTTCTTGGACTGGCGAAGCGGCGTTTTTACCCCGTGGCCGCTTGGCTCCCAACCTAACCATGCTGCTATCACCTGCTGACTCACGGCCAATACGACACTACTGCTGGCATGGCGCTCGATGCCTGATGCGCCAAGCTGACGCCTCTTCTCCTGACGATGATGAAGCCTTGCACTCACCCGGCTCCCAAGTGCCCCCACGGTCCGGCTACATCTTCATTATTTGTGTTTCATCGTCCTGCTGTCACTATCACCGGTTTGGTATGACCGAGCTGACCTCTCACAACATGACCTCCCATGCACTCACCACATCTTATACTCTTTGCCGACTGCTGCAAGAAGCAGGACTGATATTGGCACCCATTCTTCGCTGCCCAAGTAGACTGCTGACTGCCTCCTCAAATTGTTCATCCTCGCTATTAGTGGCGCTGAGCCAGACACACATAGATAAGATCTCTGGCTGAGGGAAAAACCGGATGGGACAGAGGCGGGCTGAGGACAGGTGAGGCAGACTGACACGCTCCCCGGCCTTGAACACTAATAGGTTGTGTCTGACTCTTGACTGGGGTTGTCAGTTGTCATCTGGGGGAAGTGGATGACCTAGTCAACCAATCAAGAACACTTGGGTTGCTGAAAAAACACATGGCCGCGTAGATGACAGCGGCAGTTGTGGCCTCATCCGAGTGACCCTGGGCTGAGTGGACCCCCCCCCCAAAACAAAAATCCCTGGCCTGTGCTGCCAGACCTGGGACTTTTCCAGGAATGTTTGTGCACTGCACGCAAGGTGCAGAGCCTGCCACTCTCTGTCTGACTTATCTGTTTGTTCTAAATGTACAGACACTGTTTGATGATGATATCTGTATATGATAAATTACACCTGTTTTGACTCCAATTGAAAACCCAGTAAACAAGCTTGGGTAAACCCTTGGAATAATTGCGCTCCACAAATGCCAGGAAAAAATGTAACTTGTTTGTGTCGTTATACTAAAACACTGTGTGTTTTACTAAATGTGAAAGCACAAACAGGTTATATTAACTCTCGGACATGATTAGGTACAGAAAAATGTTATATATTTTGGCGTTGAAAAAGACGTGTTTATTTTTGTCAGCACACCAGCAAAATACAACGATTAATTAACACCTGGACTGTAATATTGCGCCCAAAAGAATGAGCCGCACAAACTAGTAGCTTTGTACGTGTTACCAAATTGCGTGTTTCTATGCCAAACAAAAGAGATACAGCTTGTAATTAACTTTGCTTGTGAACTTAGGCTTACAGGAAAATTTATATATTTTGCGTTGAAAAAGACGGTTTATTTTTGTCAGCACACCAGCAAAACAACGATTAATTAACCCCTGGATGTAAATTGACCCAAAGAATTGAACAGCACAAACTAGTAGCTTTGTAGCGTGTTACAATTGGTGTTTTCTACCCCAACAACAAGAGAACATTGAAATTTTCCCTTTGCTTTAAAATTAGGCTACGGGAAAAATTTATATTTTTGGCGTTGAAAAAAACGGTTTATTTTTGTACACACCAGCAAAAACGCTTAATTTCCCCCTGGATTAAATTGCCCCCAAAGAATTGAGCCGCACAAAATAGATTTTGTGCGTGTTACAATTGCGTTTTTTTTCTACCCACACAACAAGAGATACAGTTGAAATTTAAAACCTTTGCTTGTGAATTAGGCTACAAAAAAAAATTTATATATTTTTGCGTTAAAAAGACGGTTTCTTGGAGCAGCACACCACAAAACAACGTTTAAATTAACCCCTGGAGAAAATTTTCGCAATAGAATTGAGCACCAAAAATGAAGTGGTTTTTTATTGAAAAAAGCTTTTCTTTAAATGAATACAAAAGAACTGGCTTAATCCCACTTTGGGTATTGAATGTATATGCAGCTGCATGGACCACACTGGGTTTCCCGAACCCAAAACCCCCCAAAAAATTGAAATAGAAATTAAGAGAAAGTCTTGAGACAATGAACACCCCACAGAAATCGCTTAATAAAAAACAAATTTTCAGTAAGTTAAAACACCGCGGCAGCCCACCCTTTCCTATCAGTAAAAGAGAGGAGTGTGGTCCCAGCATCGCGCCCCGGACTTATATATGCGGGACGTCACAGAATCCCGCCGGGCTCTGATTTTCTTATCTTGCACTGCAGCAGGCTAGCCCTTTTTCCCCCCAGATGCTTTGGGCCCCGTAGCGCCATGTGCTCGCACCATTTTATCAATGAAAAGCACACTTCGTTCACCCCAAGTACCCCCAAAGTTGACTTTTTCCAACCAAGTTTTCCTGAAATCTAAACAATTCCCCCCTTCGTTAGAATCAATTTTCCCCCCCTTTTAAATGTAGTATGTAAGGATTTGACAGAACTACCTCCCTCTATTAGTACCCCAGTTATTTGACCGCGGTTTTGGGGGTAGCCATTACAAATGGAGGCCTGTCCTCCGGTTTGTCTGTAACATAGGCCTGCCAGGCCCTGTCTAAAGTTAGGCTTGACAGACTGACTGACAGTTGGCATAATACATTGCAGAACAGTCCTGCACTGCAATGTATTAAAACAGTGATCACTCAGTAGAGTTCCATATTAAGACAACTATATAAGTAAATTAAGTATGTGAAGGTAGAGAGGTTTGAACTAATACTGCACTTGCTTTTTTAACTGTAAATCCCAGTTTTTTTTCCTGTGTGTTTTCCTCTGATTAACCAACTTAAAGATTTCCCACCTTTTTTTCCATAAGAAAAACGGTTTTTTTCTCCTTTAAAGGCATCTCACTAAAAAGGGCAAAAAAAGTG
>JAODAL010050252.1:0-27546 GCA_025379985.1 Phyllomedusa bahiana
AGGAACTCACAGGTGACATCTTTTCTGATGAGTCATTGTCTTTTTTCTTTCTTCATCCGGTCCAGATCCTCTTTCTCCCGGTCACAACTCGTCCCTGTAGAATTTACCACACAAACATGTTAGACTCTAAACAGTGAAAGTTCCCCCCACCAATAACAGGGCCCTCTTTTGTGCCACCAGTAGATAGGACCCCACGCCATATAGTAGACAGCCCCTCCCCCCCCTCCAAGATTAGATAGACGCTTTTTTTAGGTAAGTTAGACCTTAAAAATTAGATAAGTGGCAGACTCTTCCTGTTAAGTAGGTAAAGTCCTCCTTCAGTATAGGACCCATTCTATTAGGTAGGTAAGTAGATAGGGCCCCTTCTAGTAGGTAGGCAGGTAGATAGGGCCCTTTAGGTTAGGTAGTTAGGGAAACTTAGTGCAGGTAGTTAGGGCCACTTAGGGTAGGTTGTTAAGGGCACTTAGGGTAGGTTGTTAAGGCCACTTAGTGCAGGCAGATAAGGCCACTTAGGGTAGGCAGAAAGGGCCACTTAGGGTAGGTAGTTAGGGCCACTTAGTGCAGGTAGTTAGGGCCACTGAGGGTAGGTAGTTAGGGACACTTGGTGCAAGTAATTAGGGACAGTTTTGGCAGGTAGTTAGGGCTACTTAGGGTAGGTAGTTAGGGCCACTTAGTGTAGGTAGTTAGGGCCACTTAGTTCAGGTAGTTAGGGCCACTTAGGGTAGGTAGTTAGGGCCACTTAGTGCAGGTAGTTAGGGTCACTTAGGGTAGGTAATTAGGGCCACTTAGTTCATGTAGTTAGGGCTACTTAGCGCAGGTAGTTAGGGACAGTTTTGGTAGGTAGTTAGGGCCACTTAGGGCAGGTAGTTAGGGCCACTTAGTGCTGGTAGTTAGGGTCACTTAGGGTAGGTAGTTAGGGCTACTTAGCGCAGGTACTTAGGGCCAGTTTTGGCAGGTAGTTAGGGCCACTTAGTGTGGGTAGTTATTATGCCCCTTCCCCCCTATTAAAAAAAAATAAAATTAATACTCACCTTTGCTCTTGGCTGTTCCCCCGCCGAACACCGTACTTTGAATCCGGAGCTTGTGGTGTGACATCATCATTCTGGTGTCTTCTATGCCCTAAGCCTAGCAATAGGCTTAGGGCCTAGTACAGGCAGCGGCACAATGACGTCATTGCATCGCGCCACTGCCTTCAGTGGGCTAAGTGTCTGCTATCATTATATACTGGCTGCTTAGCCTCAGTCGCTGCCTGCACCGCTCAGGCGGCGGCTGTGAGCGCTGTATCACTGGTTCTATGTGACCCAGCGATACAGTGTGTGGTGAGGGAGGCCTGTGGGCTGCTCCTAGCTCAGGGGTCTGGACGCAACTGCGACCGCTGCGACCCCTGAGCTATGCCACTGTGTATGTACTAAATCTGATTTTAAGTTGGCGCATAAGTAGTCCCATAGCACAGGTCTCAGTGGTACATATAAGACTTGTTTTTATTTTTTAATCTAACATTATTTGGATTTCAATTTAGAGCTTTTAGACTTTTTTTTTAGCTTTATGGTCTATTTGGATATATCATGGACTGCCTAAAATTTCTGGTGCAAAATAAGAAATTTTTCATGCAAGGATAATATATGTTAATATAAAACAGTGCTGCAGATTAATTAGCCATCCTAATAATACCAAATTAGTGGACACAATTGCACACAATAATCTGTCTAGTGAAATGCTGGACTCAGGATCCCTTGCGTTTTGTACTGGACATATGTCACCAGATGTCCTCCCAGTGATCTCGCTCACTAGGGTCAAGAGAGATCATGTGCTGTTAACAAAACATGTTAAAATTGTATCAGACAACAAAAAATGCTCCGGTACCAGCACACTTTTTGGGAAAGGGGTTGCAGAGTGGGGAAAGTATTCCTGAAAGTGGAGCTTGAGGGTGATGTCAATGACAAAAAGTAACCTTCTTAAAGGGGTTTTCTCATCAAAGCGATTAGCTTTTATCATGTAGGGAAAGGTAAATGCAGACTATTGCCAAATACATTGTTGTTTTGATTTTGCTTTGGTCAGGAGATAAAGAAGATTGTATCTCCTCTTAGAGTACAGAAGTTTCTCTGGTTACAGATCACCTTTCCCCACTTCTCCCTGCTCTCTTATCTCCCATTGCTCCAAGCTGATGTCAATCAGTCCATACATAGTGCTTCACTCTCTGCAGAGTCTTATCTCTAGCAATGGAGTTTGTTTACCTAACTAAGTGACATACCTTCACATTTTATAAATCTCTGGTAGTCATGTCACTGTAACAGGAATTGCTAGGAACAGCAGAGCTGATATGCCAATCACTGCTATAGACCTTCCCACAGCCTGACTAGGAAGTGTGAGTCTAAAGCTGGCTGTGGCTTTGTGAAACTGCATGGTGAGTAAACCCCTTTAACTTCAGGTATACTTTTGGGCTACAATTTCTGTATGGGAATGAAGAGGAAGCTTGTCAGATCCCATCAATTGATGAGCCAACTTGTCCAGTGGCCAGTTGTTTATTCTGTATCTAGTTGGCCCACTAGAAGATGGAGACTGGGTTCCCATGTGGATACCCGATAGTCATTAAATGGTTCCAGTGAATTCATGTTACATGTATGCATTGATGTTCTTTATATTTTGCTATATTTGCTATAATTGAACATATCTGTCATACATTAAATGGTTTCTGCTCTTATAGGACCATCATGTGTAGGTTTTGTCAATGCTCAGAGCTGTGTTCTGATTTTCCATCTCCTGCCTTGGGCTGCCTCTTTGTACTCACTTGCTGATTTCAAGATCCAGCATCCTTGTTATGTCTGATCTAGCGGAATTTCATCAAACACCTAACCCTATAGCACCTCTCTCGGGGAATGTTGATTTAATGAAGTGAGTGACTCATCTTAACCCATTGAGCAGCAGCAGTGAAAGGAAGTGTCATCTAAGTCTTCAGTGAGGACGACGTTACATTAGAAGATCTCACTTACATTTTATGCACATATTCCATGCTCGCTCTTCCATCATGACAGACACGCTGATTCTCTGTAGTGTACAAGGGATGTGTGAGACCAGATCAAAAAATCAGGTTTTCATTTAATCTAATTGGGGGACAGCTATGGATGGATCTGTTTGGGAGGATTTCAAAAAGGCAGATTGCAGAAGTGCGGGTTATATTGTAATAAAGAAGTCATTGAGGCACATTTATTATGGTAACTGCACCAAAAATTCTTGCATATATGCTTTACATCACATTTATTATGTGTTTTAGACCGTTTCTAGACACCTTTGAGCCTCCTTTGACCACTGAAAAGGGTCGTGGTTTAGTGTGCGATGCTGTGCGCCAAAAGTTTGGAGAAGAATAGAAGGTGTAAAGCTAGACTAAACAGTATAAGCATGTGCTAGATTTATCAATACTGTTATAAATGTGGCACATTGTGAGACTGTCTAGTCTACGTTTACACTGTCTGGGGCATTGATAAATCTGCCCCATTATGTTTTAGAATTCTTGTAACCAATAGACTTTTTTGCAGCCATACTTCATATAAGGTAGAGGTATTCTGTCTTACAGGGGCATAGCTAAAGGCTCACGGCCCTGGTGTAAAACATCAGCTTCGGTCCTCTTCCCTCGGACAACGACTCTTCACAGCTGTGGACCACTGCTTGGCATGATGGATGTTGTTGGTGTAGTGCGCTGCAGAAAATTGTTCCACGTTAAAGGCAGGATCATTTTTCCATTGGGCACACTAGGCAGTTGCCGAGAGGCCCCACAAACATAGGGGCCTTAGGATGTGAATGGATTCTTATTTAGCTGTTTTTCTATTCTTAGGATGTGTGAACAGTTAAGAACTATGGTGAAGCAGGAAGCCATCGGTTCCCTGCCCTGCTAGTTAATCTTTTAGGCTGCAGACTGCCTGCAGAAGGGAGTCCCGGCATAGGCGGTGTGTTTATATGGGTGTGCTGTGGGGCTGGTAAGAGGCACGGCCTCCGGTGTGATGACATGTATTTGGCAGGGCCCACTGCAATGCTATACCCAGGGGCCCACAATGCTGTTAAGATGGTTCTGGTTAAAGGGGTTGTCTAACGGAAAAAAGCTCATTTAAAATGTGGCCAGGTTGCAGAGAAAAGTGTTACTTACTTCCCCCGCCACTCCCCGGGACCCGCTCATCTTCACTTACAATAGAGCGCAAGCCCTCCTGTGTTTTAGAACGAGATCCCAGACATGCAGAGGAGCAGATCCCAAGGAGCTTCAGAGTGGCCGTGATGGGGGACCAGGAGGTAAGTATATCTTTATTTTTCTTTCACCCTTGTCCCACTTCAAATGAGTTATCTTCTGCTGGACAACCCCTTAAAGCAATCAAAGTTGCCAACTGAAGAAAGGGAACTATACGCTCATTCTGCATGATACATCCTTGTTTGCTAGCCACACCTTTATTTTACATGCACCGACTCACGTGAATAAATCATATTAAAAAATCACATTTTTTTATGTCAACAATAATTTATTTTTCTGCTGATGGAGTTGTGTGGTTTTATTTTCAGGATAAATTTATCCCGGCTGCTCTGTGCACACTGGGCAAGCACCAGTGCAGAACACCGCAAAACTAGGTCTATGTGACACAGACATGCATCTATGTGGTAAGAGGGGCCTGAAGGCCCCCATTGCTCAGGGGCCGATCGCAAGTGTAACCCCTGCAACACTTGTAGCTACACCACTTGTGTCCTAGAAGCATTGCTTCTAAGTGTTTTGCAATAAATTCAATGACTCTGAGAATAAATAGCTTCACACACATAAGCTAAGGTAATAAATAGTCGTAATTGAGGGAAAGAAACTGAGCTTTGTGATCTATAGGTATATATAATCTCTGAGTAAAAAGCATAGTAAATCCTGGCAGGATTTATAGAATGGACAGTGACAGTCCTGCTTATCATGTGATTCACAGCTTTTCCTGTATCAGCGTGTGTGCAGAGAAGGTTGCCAATCATTGTGTGCGGATGCTGTAAGTGGATCTCTGCTAGGAGTCCGGTCAGGAATTAGTCCTGCTCTAAATCAAATAAACCTTATATATGATATAACTGAGAATGTATTCCTTGATGACATCCTATTCTCAAGTATAGCAGCAAATGTCAAGTGACAGGTTTGTTTTAAGTCAATGTATTAACAAGATACATAGATATCAAAAGATCTTTAATCCTGCAGGAGCCCTTTTGTTTGCACAAACTACAACCTTCCATCTTAATACCGTTAATGCGTAAAGCGAACTCTCCCTTTCTGTTTATTCCAACCCTTTTACCCTAATAATTTCTAGTTCACCTATGTTGAACAACTGTCAAATATTCTAAATGTTTGGAGACCAAATGTTATATACTCGAGTATAAGCCGACCTGAAGATAAGCCAAGGCACCTAATTTGCCACAAAAAACTGGGAAAACTTATTGACTCCAGTATAAGCCTAGAATGGAAAATGCAGCGGCTACTGGTAAATTTAAAAACTAAAAATGAAATAGGCAGTTATAGGCACTTTAATGTTCCCCATAGGGAGGTATAGGCAGATTAATGTCCTCCACAGGCAGGTGTATGCAGGTATAGGTCCCCAATAGGCAGGTATAGGCAGGTATATGTCCCCCATAGGCAGGTATAGGCAGGTATAGTTCCCCCATAGGCAGGTATAGGCAGGTATATGTCCCCCATAGGCAGGTATATGTCCCCCATAGGCAGGTATAGGCTGGTACATGTCCCCCATAGGCAGGTATATGTCCCCCATAGGAAGGTATAGGCAGGTACATATCTCCCATAGGCAGGTATATGTCCCCCATAGGCAGGTATAGGCAGGGTTTTTAATACAATAAAAAATAACAGTATTCATCTCTCTACTCCGCTGTTCTGAGGTGCTTGGTCTTCTTCCCGGCACAGGGGGCGTGATGTCGCGCAGGACGCATGCTGCCTGTGCCGGATACTCCAGAAGGCCGAAAGCCGGCTTGCATCCTATTGCGGAGCAGGTAACACTTGCTGTCTGCTCCGCAATAGTATCTTCAGTTGTATATTGTTACCTGTAATGCATACAGCTAAGGGAGATCTCCGCTAACAAAGCCAGTATTATTTGTAACTTTTTCCTATTTGTTTTATATTTTTTTAGTGAAATGAATCCTAAGAAAAGTGATTTAAACTTTTAAGATTTTTTATTACTTTTTTATACTTTTAAAACTTTTTTTTAAATTATACAAGCAGTCTCTCTAGGGTATTTGACCACTAGGGGGTTTGATCATTTGTACACCCTTCTCATTATTTATACAATATAATTAACCAAGATGGCTCTAACCAATATGATTCTGAGTAACAGAAGTGCTAACATGGGGCTATGGAGGTCGTCATTAGGCTTCCAGCTGCCATGATAACCAATTGGTACCCTACGATCTTTGTCGCGTGGGAAGATGGCGGCAATTGGAGGGAGGAAAGGTGCACGTATCCATATGTCACATGTCAATAAGGGGTTAAAAAACATAACCAATGCCAAAATTCCGTTATCCAGTCTCTCACTGAAAGAGGAAGGAGGTGGAGGTGTAGCTAGCACTGTGTGGTTACCTGACCTGCAGAAATGAGGGCCCTACTGAGAACTATCACTGATTGCTCTGATACCGGCTATGGAGTCAGTGGCTCAGCAGTAACTTCATTTTTACTTGTGTAGCCATGTCAGGCAACCCACATACAGAACAACCCATTAGGAATTTGCCCGGCAGGACAGTCCGGGGCTGGTCATAAATCACTAAGGGAATTCATCTCTGGGACCACAGCTTCACTGAGAGCTCAGGTTACAGCTGCTTGTAGAAGTCTATGAAGAGGGCGGGGTAGAAGTGAAACCAGGAGACTCTCACACATTAGCAGAATGAAGGACACTATAAAGCAGTAAGGAGCAGTGTATCTGTAACCCCAGCACTAAGGTGAGATAACACACTAACTATATAGCCAGTATTATCTTTGTATATCTCTTTGCCTCTCCTCCCCTCTGAATGCACTTCCATGGGCAGCTGTAACATGAGGTTTTAGTGAAACTGAAGTCCTAGGAGACAAATTCCCTTGGTGAACTATGACAGAGCAAACCGATAAGAAAGCGGGGAAAAACGTAAGAGGCGTAAGAAAAAGAAGATGGCGAATTTCAGTAGAGAACTTCGAAATCGGTTCTACACGAAGCTGAAGATTAGGGTGATTCGCGGGAACGAAGTGTGTTTTTATTGGCAAAATGGCCGCAAGCACATGGCGTTACATGGGGCAAATAAGTCTGGGAGGAAGAAAGGAGGACCCTCAATGACATGTGCAGCCATCAAGCCAATCAGAGGCCGGCGGGATTCTGTGACGTCACCGCACTATAAATACGGACGCCATCTTAAATCACTTCTCACTGTCTGTCCTGGCATGCTGTTGCTACTGCACTATATTGAACGTAATATAAAACAAACTCGTTTTATCAGCGACTGGGAGAAACAAGCCACTCGCTTACATAGCCCATATATTGATAGCCCTGGGGAACAGAGCACCTGGGGTCAGAGGGCCCTATCTAAATACATGACATCACACTAAGTCATCTAGCCACCCCAAAGCACACCCATATTATCATGCCACTTATGTCTGAACACCGGCAGCATGTAGCCTACAAGACTGTTTGGCAGGGCAGGGAGCCTTTGGCTCCCTTCTCCACCATGACTTTTAACTGTTTGCACATCCTAAAAACATAGAAACAGTTAATAAAGCAAAGCCAACCAATGGATCCAGGGTATGTGTTTGTATTCCTGGGACAAACATAAACCAAATGGGGCCCCTATACTTGTAGGGCCCCCGGGCAACTGCCTAGTGTGCCCAATGGAAAAGATGGCCCTGGAGTGGGGGGAAAACCATAACAAGTGTGTGTCATTTGCACACTTGTTATTTAACCAGCATTATTATTTTCTTGTAGTTTGTGGGGGGTGTACTTCTCCCTTTCCAAAGGTCCAGACGGTGGGTGTACTTTTATTTTGTCCCATATACGCCTAATTTAACATCTGTTAATTTTCTTTTATCAGTATTTCAAAAACACATTAGGTCTTATCTAACTTCTTGATTTGTTCTCCATGATAATTTGGACAAAAATACAGGGTGTCTTTACTTTATTGCCTACGCCTAATATAATCGGCCGTAATTTTACCCAGATTAAATCTGAGGTTTGATAGTGTGAGCCTAAGTTGGACGGTATTTCATACCCAAGGCTTAATTAAATTTTTTGATCAAACAGTATGTCAGACAGAGAGGTGACAAGTCCTTCACATGCGAGTGGCAGTGGCACAAACATTCCTGGAGCAGGCACAGGTCACAGGGAACGTCAGACACAACCCCTAGTTGGCATGGCCCGGGAGCAGGTCAGCGGCCCTCACCTGTCCTCAACCCGCCTCTGTCCCGTTCGGTTCCCTCAGCCAGAGATCTAATACGTGGTCTGGGCTCAGCTCCACTATGCAGCGAGGACGAACTCTTTGAGGACAGTCAGCAGGTACTTGGCAGCGAAGAAGTGGGGAAGACATCCGCTGCTTCTTGCAGTAGGCTGGAAAGTAGTGATTTGGAGAGTGGCAAGCAGTCAGGCTCTGCATACTGAGACCGTTGAGGAGAACAGCAGTGACGGGCAAACACAAATCGATGACGATGTAGCCACTCATACTTGGGAGCCGGGTGAGGCAAGGGCTTCATCATCGTCAGGAGAAGAGGGTGTCAGCTTGCGCATCAGGCAGCGGAGCAGCAAGCAAGTGGGTCGTGTGGCCGTGAGTCAGCACGGGTAGCAGCAGTGGAGGTCGGGAGCCAGAACGGCCACGGGGTAGAAAAACCCGCTTCGCAGGTCCAAGAAAGTAGCGGCACAGGGGCTACAGCGAGAGCAGCGGCAGTAGTCACTCAGTGCGAGCTTGCGGTAAATCGTACTCGGTGTGGCAGTTCTTTGCTAAGACACCGGTGGAGCCGAATATGGGTATATGTAGAATCTGTAGGCAGAAAGTGAAGCATGGCCAGGGAGCTAACGTTGGCACCACTGCCCTGCATCAACACATGCAGCGTCACCATCCTGGGAGAAACGTGGCTCAGATGTGGTGGTCCATCCTGCTGCCGCAGCAACAGCAGCGGCAGCCAGTGGTACGCATGCCATTGCAGCCAGTCAAGGCTCCACCACCTCTGCAGAAGAGAGCTGTTTCTCTTTGCCATCATCTCCCGGTCCAGATGCTCCTGCTCCTCGCTACTCATGGTGCCAGCAGTCGTTCAGGTAGGCGATTGCAAAGAGACAACAGTATGTGTCCAACCATCCTAAAATGCAGAAGCTGACTGTGCACCTGTTGTTGGTACTGCAGTCCCTCCCTTTCCAAGTGGTGGACTCTGCACCGTTCAGAGATCTAATGGCTTGTGCTGAGCCGAGATGGAAAATTTCAAGCCGTAATTTCTTTTCCAAAAAGCGGGTACCAGCACTTCATAAATATGTAGAACAGAAGGTGGGCCAGTTCTTGAACTTATCGGTTTCTTCCAAGGTGCACGGCAACGCAGACATGTGAAGCTGTAACTACGGTCAGGGCCAGTACATGTACTTTACAGCCCACTGGGTGAATCTGCTTCCTGCCCAGGCACACAAACAACTTGGACAGGAGACGCCGCTTTCTCCTCCACGTTGTCAAACTACTGCTCCTGCGACAATGTCCGCCTCCTCCTCCTCCACCATCTCAGCCTCCACAAGTGCTGCTCCATCATACCACATGTGCAGGGCACAGCGGTGTCACGCAGTTCTACACTGTTTGCCTGGGCGAACAAAGTCACACAGGGGAGGAACTGCTCCACGTGATGCAGCAAGAAATCGATGTGTGGCTTTCTCCGCGAAAACTGCAAATCGGAACCATGGTGACAGACAATGGAAGGAACATGGTATCCGCGCTGCACCGAGGAGGGATGGTCCATGCGCCCTGCATGGCGCACATGTTCAATCTGCTTGTCAAAAGGTTCCTGAAGTCTTCCACCGATCTTCAGAACATTCTGAAAATGGTCAGGAAACTGTGCATGCACTTTATCCATTCTTACAAAGCCAAGCACACTCTCCTTGAGTTGCAGCGGCAGAACAGCCTCCCCCAGCATAGGCTGATATGCAATGTTTCCACCCGTTAGAATTCCAGCCTCCATATGTTACACCGCCTGTATGAATAGAGAAAGGCCATTAACGATTTTTTGATGATGCAAGCAGACAGGAGTACTCCCCTGTGTAATTTTGATGTCAGCCAGTGGCAGCTCATGTGTGACACCTTCTGTTTGCTCAGGCCCTTTGAAGAGGCCACATTATTTGTCAGTCGTCAGGACTACGGGATGAATAACGTCATTCCACTGCTTCATGTCCTGGAACAGATGCTGCAAAATCTCTGGACCGGGGACTGGAGATGTGGCGCCTACATCTCACGGCCACATGAGTCCGGTGGGGGCTGAACTGAAGTTGGAGGAGGACGTTGGAGCACAAGCAGTGTCTGGTGAAATGAGTGCTTTTTCTACCCAGGTGACAGGAGTGGAGGAGCAGGAGCATCCGGAGGAGATAGAGGGAGATGAGGAAGATGAGGCAGATGACCCAGAAGCACCGTGGCAGTATACAGTGGAGATGGAGGCAGGGAGTCCTTCAGAGTCACTTGTGCAGATGTCCCACAGCATGCTTATTTGCCTGGCTAGTGACAGCCGAATAGTCACCATCCGGCAGACGAATGACTTTTGGCTCTCCACCCTCTTGGACCCTCGCTACCGGTGCAAAATGGGTGCCTTTTTTCCAGCTGTCAAGAGGGAGGAAAACGGGGTTTACAAAAGAGAATTTGTTTAGTCAGTTGGCCGCTGCCTATGTGCGCCATCGTCCATCCTCTGTCAGGTCTGACCGGGGGGTTCCTCATCGCTCACGAACCACTGCCACGGCTGCTTTGGGGAGGAGTGTGGATTCTAACTACCTGTCTCAGCCTCTATTCTGATGCTGCCACCCGCCTGATGCCAAAAATCGGGCCAGTTCTCCTTGACTCCCACCATCTTTCCCGGGACTGGAATTGCCCCCCAAACCCCCAAACTCTGTCTTTTGTGCCACTCTCTGACCTCATGCTACGCGCTGCTGCCCCCACCTCCCGCTCTGTCATTGTGCCATTCTCTAAACTTTGCGCTGTGATGCTGCTGGGGCTGCGCCGCCACCTCCACATTCTGTCTTATCCCCACTCTGTGGTTTACTTGGTTGCTGCCACCTCCAGAATTTATTGTGCCACTCTCTGACCTCATGCTGCTGCTGTGCTGCCGCCCTCAACAAATGGTCATTCTGCCCTCTGTGGCCTCCATTTTTGTGCCACCCCAGAATTTGTCATTGTGCCACTCTCTATTCAGCTGCTGCTGCCCCGCTGCCGTCACCTCCACACTGCATATTCTCCCACTCTTGGCCTACCATGTTGCTCCCCTCCAGAATTTGTTATTTTGCCACTCTCTGACCTTTGCTCTGTTGATGCCGTCACTTCCACACCCTTTTGTTTTTGTGCCACTCTGTGGGTCCTGATGTTGCTACCCCCTATACACTCGTCATTGTGCCCTCGGGGGGGCTCCTGATGTTGCTGCCACCTCCAAAATTTTTGTCATTGTGCCCACTTGGGGCCTGCTCATCCTCCCAAAACTGTCCGCTGTCTCACTGGAACACTTTTGGGTTTCCTAATGTTGTTTCCACCCCTCACCCCCTTTTGATGTTCCATATTTTTGGGTTTTTACCCCTTCTTTTCAGAAGGAGTGAAAAGGTCAGATTGTCTGATATTGTACCCAAAAAACGGGAGTGGATACGAACACGAAGAATGCAAATATCCCATTTATGGTATCTCTGTTTCGGATCAACTCCTGTTTTTTTTTTGCTTTAGCAATGCTGCGGTTATTGAGATTGAAAGCGGACCTGAGGATAAAGGAAAGAACAACATGCAGTGACTTTCAACGCAAAATTACTGTCGACACCCTCTCCACTCTTTCGGGGGGGCTCACATTTTATCGCTTTTTTAACAGGTAGGTTCTGTCAAAATCTTTGGAATCATTGATTTGGTGTAAAATGGTGCGTTATTTGACGTTGTAGTAGGATCTTGACCCTCAGTCTTTCTTTCAAACTGGCCAAATTTTGCCTTGTCGGGCTGTTTTTCCGTTCATTTATTTGGCATTTTGCCCCCGTAAGTGCCCAGGAATTGAAGAGTGAAGCGTTTCTAAGAGCGGGGGGCAGTCATATTTTTGTATACTAAAACAAAACATTGTATGAAGACCCCAAACCAAGCTCTCTGCTATTTAAGCATGGCACAACGTTTACAGACCCAGGCTTGTGCAGCTGGAAATGTGTTCGGCAAACTCGGCGAATCGAATTTTTTAGTTATTCGCCCATCTCTAATAGAGAACTCTCTCAAGATCTATTTATTCTGAGAACTGTATCCAGAACAAGGGGGCATCCTCTCCATCTACAGGAAAAAAAAGTTTTTACATAAACATAGAAAGGGATTCTTTACTGTAAGAGTATGTTCACACGGGGTAATTGAGAGCACATTTTGGGGCGTATTGCGTGCCGAAATTACGGTAATCCATAGCTCTCATAGAGAAATATGGATTTGCCTTTTCCCCCCCGCACGTACAAAATGATGATTGTACGTGCGGGGAGATAAGTGACATGTCAATTATTCCCAACGATTACACACCTCAGGTAATGCATGTCAATGATCAGTGCGACTCCCAAAACACCAGGTGTATTCTGTCCATACGTACATCCCCGCAATTTTCGCCGTTTGGAAAATACCCTAAGTGCGTGAGACTGTGGAACTCTTGCAGAAAGGGAACTTGTCATGGTGAATTCACACAGAGTTCAAAAAAGGGTCTGGAGCATTTATTTTTAAAAATATAAAACACGTTATAGTGACTAGGATTCTGGACAAGGGGCGTTGATGTGAGATTTACTCCAATTGCTAAAATGAGGACAATTGACTTCTACCAATTTGCCTTCCTCGTGATCAAACCTGTACCAATAGGCGAAAATTGATGAAGTTGTCTTTTTTCAGCCTTACAACTTTTGTAAAAAAAGCCGAAAAAAAACGTTACCACCCAGTTTAAGGCGCTTAAACAGTGTAAAGTGCGCCTGAATGAAGGAATCAGTCATCTGTTATACCTTAGCATAATGTAGGCACATAGCGTATCATTGCTAGCTTATTTAATGCACCTAATTTAGGCGCATTCAAATGTGTTGTGCCTGGCGTGTAACGCGCCTGGTTTTGTTATATTACAGTTCATTTAAATAGAGTTTGGAGCAAAATGCACCAAAACAATGGCGCATTCGTATTTGGACATGTTGCCCTTTGAGTCTTTCCAAGGTTTTTCTAATAAAAAAATTTTTTATATTTAATAAATTTATGATTTAACTTATTCTTACTGAGAAAAGGCAAAATATTAAGCCAAGTATATTATAACATTTAATAACTGTATGAAAATAGTCTCAAACGAACAGCAAAGTCCTTATATAAATCGAAAATAGGTAGGATACTCATCAATAGAGGACAGGCAAGTCCGACAAATCCTTAAAACGTAGAGAGGAGTAGCATGAAATCTTGAGCCGTCTGTACACTCGTGCGATCTTTCGAAGATGAACTTCTTTTTCAAGCATGCACAGTCTGATGTGGTATATCCTTATATACCCTCCCATCAATTTGACAACGGTAAGATACTTATATAAAAACTCTCTCATATTTAAATTTTCATCAAAGGGGTTTTGCCACAAACTTATATTGATGTGGGATCCTCCAAAATGGGTATTTAATCACTTTTTTAAATATATGTGATTAAAAAAAGTGAAGCCTCTGAGAGCTGCAGCCTGGCTTAGATGCCCCTAGTTTCCTGACGTTTACATTAGCTAGGACTAGGAGCTGATCTGGCTGCACTTGTGTTGTTTGCACTTCTTATCTGATGGCAGGACACAGGAATGAGCTTTGAAGGGAGGGGAAGAAAAAAGCAGTGTTACTGGGTGTCACGGACGCCCCTGCGACCACTGTCCCGGGTCGCAGGCGCGTCCTTGCCCCTGCTTCCAGCAGAGCCCCGTCCCGCACGTTGGGTTCGGGGTCCGCTCGTGTCCCGGCCCCTGCCAGCGTTCACTTACCTGGCTGCGCTCCTGCTCCGTCTGGCTCCGTCTCCCGGCGCGTAGTTCCACCCCTAGGGGCGCACACGCGCTGGCAGTTGGAATTTAAAGGGGCAGTGCGCCGGTAATTGGCTCATTGCCAGGGCACTGCTCCTATTTAGTCCGGCCACTTCCTGTCGGCCCTCGCCGGATTGTTGTTGTATCTCCCGTTGGTGAAAGCTCCCTTATAGTGTTCCTGTCTTGTCTTTACCGTTGTACGACCTCTTGCTTACGTCTCCCGTCTACGAACCTTGCCGCCTGCCCTGACCTCCTGCTTGTCTACCGTCACCAAACAAGAGCCGCCTGTCCTGACCTCCTGGCCATCCACGACTACGAGGCTGCCTGCCGATCCGGTACCTCGTTACCCTTGGCCGTCACCGCAGGCAAGCCCCGCCAGTGGTAGTGACCTGGTGGACACCCGCCGCAGCAAGACCATTCCGCTTTGCGGCGGGTTCTGGTGAATACCGGGTCCCACTTAGATTCCACTCCCTGGTGTGGGCTTACACCATCACCTGTGGTGGTCCTGTGGATCCACCTCCAGACCGTAACAGTAGGATCCGGCCATGGATCCCGCCAAGGTGCCCTTGCCAAGTGTTGCCAACATCACCAGCGTCGTGGTCAAGCAATCGCAACAGATCACGCAGCAAGCGCATCAGCTCGAGCAACTTTCCTCCATGGTGCAGCAGCTTATCACCGTTCAGCAGCAGCAACCTCTGCCGCCTCCTGTCATTGTTCCTGCCTCAATGGTTCCCGCGGCGCTGAGGGGTCCCAAGCTTCGCCTGTTGCTCCCATCTAAGTAAGACGGTGACCCAAAGCTCTGCAGGGGGTTCATCACCCAATGCTCTATGCATGTGGAGCTTATGACCGATCAGTTCTTGTCTCAACGTGTGAAGGTGGCGTTCGTGGTCAGCCTCCTCTCCGGGAAGGCCCTGGCATGGGCTACGCCCCTATGGAACAGAATAGATCCTGTGACGGCGGATCTACAGTTGTTCCTCAGTGAGTTCCGCAACGTCTTCGAGGAACCAGCCCATGCATCCTCCGCTGAGACAGCCCTCCTAAACTTACGCCAGGGGGACCTGTCTGTAGGAGACTACGCGGTACAATTCCGTACTCTGGCCTCTGAACTGTCATGGAACGAGGCCGCTCTGTGTGCTACTTTCAAGAAAGGGCTCTCAAGCCGAGTTAAGGACGTCTTGGCCGCTAGAGACCTCCCGTCTTCCCTCAGCGACTTGATCCGGTTAGCAACCCGCATTGACGTACGCTTCCTTGAACGGGAGGAGGAACTTCGGCAAGAGCGTCAGTCAGCCCAACCTCGCCGGTTTCCTCGCCTGGCACCGGTGTTCCAGAGGCCTCCTGCGCCACAGTCGCCAACACCCACCGAGGAGCCCATGCAGATTGATCGGGCCCGTCTCTCTGAGCAAGAGTTGGCCCAGCGTCGGCAAAGGAACTTGTGCCTCTACTGTGGCAGCCCAGAGCATTTTCGGAGGAACTGCCCCAAGCGTCCCAAGCCTGCGGGAAACTCCCGCACCTAGGATCTGTGGGAGAGACATTCCTAGGTGCAACCTCCTCCTCTCCATGTCTGTTGATGCCTGTGCAAGTCGTCTCAGAGACTGGTATTGCGTTCCAAGTTCCGGCGTTTCTGGACTCGGGCTCCGCCGGGAACTTCATACACCAGACCCTAGTGAAGCAGTATCGGCTTCCAGTGGTAAGCCTGGAGAAACCACTTGTCATCTCATCCGTCAGCGGGGAGCTGCTCAGTGACACCATCCAGTTCATCACCAAGCCACTGTCCCTCCATGTGGGGGCGCTGCATAAAGAAGAAGTCTCCTTCTACGTGCTGCCTCATTCCTCGTCGGCGATCCTCCTCAGACTCCCATGGCTGTGGCTCCAATCTCCGATCCTGTACTGGTCTACTGGAGAGGTGATTCGTTGGGGTCCTAACTGTCAGGGGCGTTGTTTGGTGGCACCTCGCCCGGTGCTTCCCTGCTCTCGCGCTACCCTTCAGGAGCCGTTGCCGGGCTGCCGCCCGAATATCTAGAGTACGCCGATGTGTTCTCTGAGAGACAAGCTGAGAGTCTTCCTCCGCATCGCCCATACGATTGCCCAATCGACTTACTGCCGGGTGCCAGTCCTCCCCGGGGCCAAGTCTACCCACTGTCGGTTCCTGAGACCCAAGCCATGTCCGAGTACATCCAGGAGAATTTCCGGAAGGGGTTCATCTGCAAGTCCTCGTCTCCCGCGGGCACGGGGTTCTTTTTCGTGAAGAAGAAGGACGGAACCGTGCAGCCCTCCATAGATTACCGGGGCTTGAACAAGATCACGGTAAAGAACCGTTATCCATTACCGCTGATCACTGAACTGTTTGATCGCTTGCAGGGCGCCAAGATTTTCTCCAAGTTAGACCTGAGAGGGGCCTACAACTTGATCCGAATCCGCAAGGGCGACGAATGGAAGACGGCCTTCAACACAGGGATGGGCACTTTGAGTACCTGGTGATGCCCTTCGGACTGTGCAACGCTCCCGCGTCTTTCAGGAGCTAGTGAATGACGTCTTCAGGGACCCTCCTCCTCACCCGCGTGGTGGTCTACCTTGATGACATCCTGGTGTTCTCTCCTGACCTTGAGACCCACAGCAGCCATGTTCGTCAAGTACTGAGACGTCTCCGGGAGAACCACCTGTACGCCAAGCTAGGGAAGTGCCTTTTTCCATCAGACCAGCCTCCGTTTCTGGGGTACGTCATCTCTGACCAAGGCCTACGGATGGACCCAGCAAAACTGTCTACCGTGTTGCAGTGGCCACGCCCAGTCGGGCTGCGGGCTATCCAGCGATTCTTGGGCTTCTGCAACTACTATCGCCAGTTCATCCCCCACTTCTCTACGCTGGTGGCTCCGATAGTGGCCCTCACCAAGAAACAAGCTAATCCACGCAGCTGGCCGGTCGAGGCCGAGGAGGCGTTCTCTAAACTCAAGTCCGCCTTCTCTACGGCCTCTATCCTTGCACGTCCGGATTCCACGAAACCCTTCACACTGGAGGTGGATGCCTCATCTGTAGGAGCCGGAGCAGTTCTTACGCAAAAAGGGCCCACGGGTAAGACTGTAACGTGCGGCTTCTTCTCCAAGACGTTCTCATCGGCCGAGAGGAATTACACGATTGGCGACCGGGAGCTACTAGCCATAAAATTGGCCCTGGAGGAGTGGCGTTATCTGCTGGAGGGCGCCCGTTTTCCCATCCGTATCTACTCGGACCACAAGAACCTCCAATATCTGCAGACGGCTCAGCGACTTAACCCACGCCAGGCTAGGTGGTCGCTCTTCTTCTCCCGTTTCGATTTTCAGATCCACTTCAGGCCAGCCGAGAAGAATGTGAGAGCTGACGCCCTCTCCCGTGCCTCCGAAGTGGTGGGTGAAGATACTTCTCCGGAACACATAATTCCTCCAGAACGTCTCATCTCAGCAGCCCTGGTGGACCTCCGGAAGGTTCCTCCTGGAAGGACTTATGTGCATCCTGCTCTTCGCAGACGTATCTTAAAATGGAGACATTGCTCATTGGTGGCTGGCCATCCCGGCACCCGAAGAACCTTCTGCCTGATATCCCGGTTCTATTGGTGGCCAGAGCTGGAAAAAGATGTTAAGGACTTCGTTTCGTCTTGTGACTCCTGTGCCCGCAACAAGACGCCACGTCACAAGCCGGCAGGCCTACTTCAGCCACTTCCCATTCCCACTCAACCCTGGACCAACATTTCGATGGACTTCATAACTGACCTCCCTCCGTCGTCTGGCAACACCAGTATTTGGGTGATTACGGATCGCTTTTCCAAAATGGCGCATTTCGTCCCGTTGCCAGGGCTGTCATCTGCCTCCCGCCTGGCTGAACTATTCTTCCTCCATGTGTTTCGTCTGCATGGACTCCCTCAGCAAATTGTCTCGGACCGGGGAGTCCAATTTGTCTCCAGATTTTGGCGAGCCCTGTGCAACCAACTTCAGGTGAAGCTCGACTTCTCTTCGGCCTACCATCCGCAGACGAACGGCCAGGTGGAGAGGGTCAACCAAGTCTTGGGGTGTTACCTTCGCCATTTCGTCTCTGCATGTCAAGACGATTGGTCCAATTTACTGCCGTGGGCGGAGTTCTCCTACAACTCTCTTGAGTCTGAGTCCGCGGGGTCCTCCCCCTTCTACTGCTTCGCGCTTCCGAGCGCATGAAGACTCAAGCGGACAGAAGAAGAATTCCCCCTCCAGTATTCTCCCCAGGTGACAAGGTGTGGCTCTAGTCTCGTTATGTCTGCCTAAAGATGCCTTTTCACAAACTGGGTCCCCGTTTCCTGGGTCCCTTTGAGGTCATCAGCTGCATCAACCCGGTCTCATACAAACTCCGGCTCCCTCCTACGATGAGAATCCCCAATTCATTTCATGTCTCCTTATTGAAACCCCTGGACCTTAATCATTTTTCCCAGAAGGCTGTTCCTCCTCCGTCTGTGGCTGATGCGCCCAATGTCTTTGAGGTCAAGGATATTCTGGGCATAAGGAGAACTAGGGGAAAGCTATACTTCCTGGTGGACTGGAAGGGGTTCGGCCCCGAAGAGAGGACTTGGGAGCCGGGGGAGAATATCCTAAACCGCAGCCTCATCCAGAAATTTCTTCAGTCCAGTCAGAGAAGGAGGCCGAAGGGGGGGTGGTCAAGGGGGGGGTACTGTCACGGACGCCCCTTGGACCAATGTACCGCGTTGCAGGCGCGTCCGTGCCCCTGCTTCCAGCGGAGCCCCGTCCCGCACGTCGGATTCGGGGTCCGCTCGTGTCCCGGCCCCTGCCAGCGTTCACTTACCTGGCCGCGCTCCTGCTCCGTCTGGCTCCGTCTCCCGACACGTAGCTCCACCCCTAGGAGCGTGCGCACGCCGGCCGTTGGAATTTAAAGGGGCAGTGCGCCGGTAATTGGCTCATTGCCAGGCACTGCTCCTATTTAGTCCGGCCCCTTCCTGCCGGCCCTCGTCGGATCCTAGTTGTATCTCCCGTTGGTGAAAGCTCCCTTATAGTGTTCCTGTCTTGTCATACCGTGTACCGACCTCTTGCTTACGTCTCCCGTCTACGAACCTTGCCATCTGCCCTGACCTCCTGCTTGTCTACCATCACCGAACCAGAGCCGCCTGTCCTGACCTCCTGGCCGTCCACGACTACGAGCCTGCCTGCCGATCCTGTACCTCGTTACCCTTGGCCGCCAACGCAGGCAAGCCCAGCCAGTGGTGGACACCCGCCGCAGCAAGACCATCCCGCTTTGCGGCGGGCTCTGGTGAATACCGGGTCCCACTTAGATTCCACTCCCTGGTGTGGGCTTACACCATCGCCTGGGTGGTCCTGTGGATCCACCTCCAGACCGTAACACTGGGCATCTGCACTAGCTTTGTTTTTGTGTCAGAGCCTGTGTCTGCTGTATAGAAAATCCGCTGGTTGTAATGTAATTATCTGAGTAAACAAGTAGACACTCCCTGCTCAGCCCTCCTCCCTCCCCCCGCCTGTGTGCAGTCAGTGAACGCTTCCTGCTTGGAGCTTATCTTTACTCCTGAGCAGATAAGCGGGATAAAACAAAACCTGTATAGCTTGTGCACAATACAGTTATCCTCTGTGGTCTAGCCAAACATGTTTGCTCAACTACAGAGACTAAATATTAACCTCTCGAACCTGCATGCGATGTGGAGCTCCGCGACCCCCCCTCACAGCCGCCGGGTGTTAGCGGCTAACCGCCACTAACACTCGGCCGGTGCAGCGATCCGACACCCGGACATGGCAGTGGGGAGCCTTGTGAAGGCTCCAGTCACTCCCATGTCCTGGTTTGCCCCACTCCCGTCCACAGACAGGAAGTGGGGAAACTGCCATCATGGGACAGTCTAATGCATTGTCTATGCAATGCATTAGACTGTATTGACAATTGCGCCACCTAGTGGTCAAGCACCCTAGGTGGACTCAATGTTAAAGTAAAAAAATAAATAAATAAAGTTTTAAAGTACAAAAAAAAGTATTAAAAGTTGAAATCACCCCCCTTTCCCCATTTTACAAATAAAAATAATAAAAAAGTTACACATATTTGGTATCGCTGCATCCAAAAAAGTCCAATCTATAAAAATATCATTTATCCCGTATGCTGAACACCGTAGAAGAAAAAAAAATTCCAAACGGCAAAATTGCGGTTTTGGTAATTTTACGTCACTTAAAAAAATGGAATAAAAGTGATTAAAAAAGTCGTATGCATTCCAAACTGCTAGCGATAAAAAGACTTCAGCCCGCAAAAAATTCACCCTCACTGACTTAGGTAGGTGTTAGTACAAAAAAGTTATTGGTCGCACAAACTGGTGCTGCGGCGCAAATTTCAAAAATAGAAAAAGTTTGGAATTTTTTTACGGTAGCATAACATAACGGAAACCCTACATGTTTGGTATTACCGGATGTGTATCAACCTGTAGAATACAAATAACACATTATATTTACCGAAGATTGAACGCCGTAAAAGCAAAACCCTCGCAAACATGGCGAAAATAAAAAAATTTCACAATTCGTCCCACTTGGAATTTATTTGCAGTTTCCTAGTATATTCTATAGTACAGTGAATAACACGATTAGATATTACATCTTGTCTCGCAAAATAAAAGCCCTCATATCTCTAAGTAGATGAAAAAATAAAAATGTTATGGCCCTGGGAAGGCGAGGAGGGAAAAACGAACGTGTCAACAACAAAAAACGCCGGGTCCTTAAGGGGTTAATTCCTTTGGGAGCTATGGCATCTAAACTGACTACGCTTAGTTCACTTCTCTTTTTAAAAGATTATCCTTACTCTGTGATGTTATTTCAACCTCTTCCAATATGCATCACTTAAATTCAGAGACCCTATGTTGGGCATCAAAGAAATGACAGGCCACAGTATTTTCTCCAAAAGTATTTTTATTCTGATTATCAATTTTCTGATTTACCGCTAACACAGCCATTTCCCTTTTCTGTCCATATTATAGAGGATCTATGTTCAAAGTAAGTCGCAGACTGAAAGGAGAGGTACATTCCCGTGCCTCAACTGCCAGAACTGCAGCTGTTTTATTAAGGGCATGTCCCCACTGCACGGATTTTCGGACGGTTTTTCAGCCGGTTTGCGGTTTTTCAGACCGCCTGAAAAACCGGCCGAAAATGAGCACAATTGTGCTCTATGGAAAACCCGTGCAGCAGTCCCCACTGCACGGGTTTTCCGCCCGGCGGTTTTGTCGCCCGCGGACCGGTGACAAAACATTGAACATGCACAATCTTCCGTCCGGTTTCCGGACGGAACATGTGCATCTCAATGGGAGGGGGGAGGGCTCTTCTCCGCTCATCGCGGAGAAAAGCCGCCCCCCCGCGGCCGAGGGGACGGCCGCAAAACCGGACAAATACCGGCCGGCAAACTGGCCGGTATTTGTCCACTGCCGTGTAAACGGCCCCTTAAGGTGCCACTATCCATCCCAAGGAACTATCCATCCCACGGTTTTCCTATAAAGATACGGGGCTTTCACACCTGCAATAGTGTTGCAGTCATATATCTTTTAAAATGCCCATGCGGCAAACTATATGTAGGCCAGAGCAGCAGACCATTAAAAGTGTGGTCGAATGAACACAGATCTGCCATAAGACAATACAGACATTATTATTCTTACTGTCATTTGCATCGACCAATTAAGTCAATCAGAGAACAATTGTATTTGCATAATAATTTGGAACACAGTGTAGTGTTGGCACACAACATTTTACCCCTACTACTGGAGAATAGCACCATAATATATCGCTATACAGAGACACATTACAGGAGCATGCCAAGTGCCTACAGGTCCACAGTATGGCAACACAGGACTCTGAAGAAACAAAATATTTTTTGGCTCCTCTAATATTCACTGTATTTCAACAACTTCATCATATTTTCATGATACATAGTCGAGTCACATTATCACCTCCTCCTTTTTTCAACTTGAAAATGTATAGTGTGTAGCTTATGAGGGTAGTCATATGTCATGAGCTGGCTTGGTGGGTCTATGAGGTGTGTGATAGGCTGTCTTCACACATATTCATTGCTGCTGTCATGGGCAAGAGGGGCGATTTATCAGAGTTGCAAAAAGGTATGATTATTGAATTTCAGGCCAAGTGTGGTAATATTTCTGAAACTGCGCAAAGTGTAAACTCTTCGTGTACTGCTGTCGTGAAAGTGAATGGTGAGTGAACAACTAGTGCCATTGCAAATAAGTAATTTAGAAACTGTGGAGCACCAGGTCACTGATAGGGAGAAGTACAGTGTAATGCAAACCTGATTAAAGGAATGCTAACGAACTGTAGGAAAGGGAACACTATTTGGGCTAGAGCGCTTAATATGAATTAAGCACAATGAAGCTTAGTTAGATGAAATTATTTAATTATACTATGTAGCACATAACGCGTTTCACGGGTCCCTGCCCGCTTCCTCAGATATGCACGGATGAATACAGAGTGGCAGCAATTTATACTAATAACATCAAATCGAGGCTGCGTGATAAACGTATAGAGTCCATTCACAAAGAGAAGAGACATATCGAACGTTGCATATTTCACAAATATATGACATAAAAAAATTCAAAAACATTTTGTATGACAAATTAAGAAAGCGTTATGATTATAAAACATATGTATATATAAAAAAAATATAAAGAAAACTTTAATAACATTAAAACCGAAAAGATAAATATGTAAAAACATTTTTTTTTAAATAATAAATGGTGAATGATAAAACAATAAGATGTGTGATGTAAAAAATATATAATAATATAATGATACCAAAAAAAAATCTCTGAAAGCTAAACATTTTTTTATCTATAAATATTTAATTAAAAGATGGCATCCTGCATCTCATTCAAGCAGCAGCATGTTATGCTGCAATATGCAGTACGTAGGAAAGACCTCTACTAAGCTTTCTCGTAGATTAATCAACCATTGATATGATGTCAGACATGGCAGACTTATTTATAGCCTGCCACGTCACCTTTTGGAGGTCCATAACACCAGAGAGCCGATTTTCTCTATTCAGCCTATAGAACGTATTGCGGAAGATTGCACAGATAGAGCCAATATGTTGAGTAAGAGAGAGGTCTATTGGATCTATAAACTTAGTACATTAAAGCCACATGGGTTGAATGAGATGCAGGATGCCATCTTTTAATTAAATATTTATAGATAAAAAATTTTTTAGCTTTCAGAGATTTTTTTAGGTACCATTACATTATTATATATTTTTTATATCACACATCTTATTGTTTTATCATTCACCATTCATCATTTAAAATTTTTTTTTTTTACATATTTATCTTTTCAGTCTAAATGTTATTAAAGTTTTCTTTATATTTTTTTTATATATACATATATAAACATATAAACATATAAACATATAAACATATGTTTTATAATCATAACGCTTTCTTAATTTGTCATACAAATTTTTTTTTTACATTTTTTATGTCATATATTTGTGAAATATGCAATGTTCGATATGTCTCTTCTCTTTGTGAATGGACTCTATACGTTTATCACGCAGCCTCGATTTGATGTTATTAGTATAAGTTGCTGCCACTTTGTATTCATCCGTGCATATCTGAGGAAGCGGGCAGGGACCCGTGAAACGCGTTATGTGCTACATAGTATACTTAAATAATTTCATCTAACTAAGCTTCATTGTGCTTAATTCATATTAAGCACTCTAGCCCAAATAGTGTTCCCTTTCCTACAGTTCGTTAGCATTCCTTTAATCGGGTTTGCATTACACTGTACTTCTCCCTATCGTACACCTCGGCGTCCTCGTGGAACCAGGACCGGAGCTGCTTCTCTTATCTCTCTATTGAGAGAATAAGCGCTAATACGAGCTGTACCGTATCCTAAGTACAGCATACAAAGGTGAGCACCTGACCTGTTCTATTCTAAACGGTGCATCTATACGAAGAACCCGATCTGCGCTCTTTTCTTTCATAGCCAACCAGCGACTCATCTTCCTCGGTAGACGAGCGCATCATTATCTGCACCAGGTCACTGATGTAACAGGTGACTATCAGCCATATAGGTCAGGAGTAGATCAAAACGCTACAGTGAAGCAACTCACAGCCAAAATGAACCAATGGGTGACCAGATGTGTGTCTAAAACAACAGTTCAGTGAACCCTACTGCGTATGGGGCTCGAAGGAGATGGATGATTACTGCACCTCTGCCACTGAAGATGCAGCAGCAGAAAAGGCTTACATTTTCACAGCAGTATAGAAATTGGGCCTCCCCTGATGGGCAAATATTTTCTGATGAGTCACATTTTCTGCTTCATCTACTGGATAGATGCTGGCATGTCAAGTGAGAAATATCAGAAAACAAACAGCCTGCAATCATTGCTGGAAGAACACAAGCTGGTGGTGGCAGTGTTATGTTCTGGGGAATGTTTTTTGGTATTCTCTGGTCAATATTGGTTTGAAGATATCCTTGCAAATCATATACACCCATCCACACTGAATTTCTTAATTGCGGCCAATGGGATCTTCCAGCAAGACAATGAGACATGTCACATTAGTAGGAAGACTTCCAAGTACTACCTTGACCTTTTAATTCACCAAATGAAATTGAAAATATTTTGGACTGATAATCATATTCACTCTGTATAAACTCCCCCACACATTATTTAGCAGTTGTGGGGTGCAGGCTCCCAGTTCAGTACCTGTGACAACCTACCAAGAACTTCCTGAGTGACTCCCAGCCCATCTGGCTGCTGTCTGTGCTGCACACCGCCGATACTCTGGATTTAGCCATTTGGAGCCTCCATATAGCTCAATTTCACAAAAGTTTTCCCTCCTAAAAAATAGGGCAGACATCTTTGTCATAGGTCATGAAATAGCACAGATAATTTTCTCTTGGATACCAGGAAGAATACCTTTGATATGACATCATATTGTCGGGGTCGTAAAGCGACAAGGGGTCTCCTGTTCCCACTCCGGTACTCCAAATCAATGTCTAAGTGCACGGGCCGGCCAGTGACAGAAAGAGTCAGACACGTTGTTCTGGTTCAATTTTATCCATGCACTACCTACTTTATTCAGCGCGGCACACATATTTATGCGAGTAGAAAAAAGGGGCGTGGGCGCATGCGCAGTGGGACAGTCCATAGGGAGGGGTTGAGCATAAAGTTCTTTATTGGTTCAAAGTAGTCGCCGGGCAGATGAAGTTTCTGGTTGTATCAGCCAATGCTTCTTAGGACATGTAGTCGAAACTCAGTTGCTTGTTGACAGGATGTGTATGTGGAATCGCTGTTATCTTGACAGCTCAATCTGCACAGTCATCGTCCTCAATGGATATATGGATATCTGTATGGTCTTATAAGGAGGAAAGCTTGGTATTTTCTTATAAACAAACTTTAGCTTATTGATGCAAACATGTACACATATTAGCATTAACCCTCACATTGCCCCCTAAAATGCAAGCTTTCCCTATATTCAAACTCTAATTTACATAGATTTATCCTGTGGAGCTGCTCACACCGTGGGGGATGGGGTTGGGGATTTCTTCTGAGGATTCGCAGAGAGCCATTTCTATCAAGCAACTCCCTGTCCTTCCTCTTACTAACCTACCTTTCGATGTGAGGTCTCCCGTTCTGGGCCTAGATTAATGATTCATTCCATGCTGGCATTTTCCTTTACTTGATATGGGGGAATATCTTTACTTTTTCATGCATCAGAGGTTCTGTTCTTGCATTAGAAAACATACCACCAGGTTCCTCCAGAAGCTATTTTTGCTAGTAGGTTTTTATAGAGGGGAACACAACAGCAAAGAACAAACAGCAAAAACCACCAGAATAACAGCAGAATTGTGCCAATCTGTTGTAACCATTGCTTCCACCTCCAGTCTAATCCGCCAACCAATTAGCCAGGAAGTATCACTCTGAATTCTCCTTGTTCTTTCGATAAATTCTGATCTTACCAGGGCAATGGTAATCTTCCCATTCACCCCTGTGTTGTCTGGGATGTAAGTACAACAATTCTTTCCTACCATACCACAAACTCCACCTTTCTCGGCTAAAACCATATATATTGCCAATCGGTTCTGTAGGGTCATTCTAGTATTGGGGCCTAACTCCTCATAGACACTTTGGAAACCGTCTCTACTGTAATTGACAAACCTCTGTTGGTTATAATTATTGTTGAGCGATTTTTATCAACAAAGTTGAAATCGGCAAGGTTTTTATGGTGATCGAAATTTCCAGATCATGCGATAATTAAGGTTAAAATCTGTGCTTTCATTATTAAGATCGCGCCTTTTTCGGCGCTTCCTGTAATTTTGGGGGCCCCAGCTAATGAGATTACAGATAGAGATTGTGTGTGCGAGTCATGATGGGAATGTGTATGGTTGCGATTGGCTGGAAAAATCACATGACCTCGTTTTACATAGAACAGTGTTTCCGTTTCAGCCTCAGTGTCTCTCAGCGTCTCATAGGGATAGGACCTGCGTTCTGCCTTTGTGGCCAAAACAGCTCAGCGAAATTAGTCTATTTCTGCACAGAGAAACCTCTACTATTAGCTGTGATCCCTTTCCAATTTAGTTAGATTAGAGATTTGAAGATATGTAGTTAGTAGAGAATTTTAAAGCAGAATCTTTCCACTGTAAATTCACGCCGGTGGGAGCGGGGGGGGGGGGAGCCCCGCGGGCGAACACAGACAAGCTCTATCTATAAAGAACACGGATAAAGTTCACCAAGAAATTGTGTAGACATTGTAGTGGAATTCTTTATTATTAACAGTTTGCTATTGAAATATTTCCTGGGTTATTGGGCAGCCTGAACTTTTATTGGATAAACATCATTTCTAGTAACTGCAGGTCTCTTTGTTAGCTGCAAAACTCCACTTTTATTATCAGTATTTCATTTCAGATTGGTGTTCAATTTTACCCCTTTAACCGTGACTGTTGATCTATCCACCTTGCACTTAAATTACAAACCAAACAATCTTGTTGTCAGCACAGGTTGTTTGTTGCCAAAAATCCGTGTATCGTACGAAAACATCACAGTTACATGTTTTTTGACTTTTGCGCAACCAGCAAATGTTTAAATTTACGCAGCATCTACGTAAATCTTAAATCGAATTTCTATTTCACCAAAGGGGAATTGAAAGGTGCAAAAAATACCGTTTATTATATCAAAACATAACAGTTACGTGTTTTTTGACTTTTGCGCACCCAGCCCTGTTCATTGACGCAGCATCTACGTAAATCTTAAAACAGCAATTCTATATTCACCACAGGTGAATTGAAAGGTGCAAAAAAATACCGTTTATTATATCAAAACATAACAGTTACATGTTTTTTGACTTTTGCACACCCAGCACTGTATT